>SCLH01002068.1:2984-41667 GCA_004367855.1 Oikopleura vanhoeffeni
CGGTCAAAATACTTCTGTTTTTTCAAAAAATTGCTTAACTCCCGTAGTGTCTTTGGAGCCATCCGTAGCGCGATGGCCTTTAATCATTAAATCATTAATTTGAAATATTTCGAGTTTTCGGGCACCTCCATTTCCGGTGTTAGCCCACGTGATCGTTTGGGTTTATAAAATTTGGGATGTCAATCTGGAGCAGAATTTCACGCTCTACCCGAAAGAGTGAGTAAGCATTGCGAAAAAAGATGAACATTTTGCTTTTTGTTGTAATTTTCAACTTGAAAATACGAAAAAAACGATNGACTTTCAAAAATAATCAAATATTCCCAAGTCGTACTTTTTTCTGTTTTCCGCATTGTAAGCTCGAAAATAAATTTGAACTCGGTATTGCATTTGAGCTAAAACGCAGTTTATGCCAGGTGCATTCATAATTTCATCAAGACCTAGGACACCGCTGAAAAAATGAGTTCAAATACATAGTTAAATCATTGAAATGTCAGCGAATCATAACCAAAATTATGAATAAACTATGTAGCGCATTTATAAATCAAATAAACAGTGTGACGCAAAAGTTTTGTGAAATTTTGCATCAACCTCACTCGCGTACAATGTTTTATCACTAGGGAGCGAACCGGCAAATTTTATTACCAAAATTGTTGATAAAGGTTGTTTGCGTTTACAGTAAGGTAGAACAGGCAAAAATCCAACAGCTCAGATTGTATTTATTTTCAGAGCATTTCAAGTTTATGTATTGAAATGGATCAAGAAATTTTTTGTAAAAAATTATGTTCTGTTTTTCAAAAATAAGCATTTTTCGAATATTTTGACGAAAATTTGGTCTATCATAAAGCTTAAAATTTTCTTGGCAAAATTAAGAATATCAAGCTTAATGGTATGCGATAACAAAAAAAGGTTTAGTTTTAACAGGGTTGCAATTGATTTGAAGAAAATTTCGTTTCCCAAGTTATTAACAAGGTAAATAACAGAAATTCTACAATAAACTATAAAAATTTTCTTTGTGAAGCAAAATTTATTTTGGCCTGATTTCAATGCTCTCTGATATTTTTTGCATCGAGAAAATTTCAAACTTTTTAAGCCCACTTCGCCTTAAGAGGTCACTTGAGAGCATTGTTTCATAATCCCAAATTATTTAAAATTTAATTTGCCGTCGAAAGAACCTAATTTTAATGCTCTCTGATATTTTTTGCATCGATAAAATTTCGAACTTTGTAAGCCCACTACGCCTTAAGAGGTCACTTGAGAGCATTGTTTCATAATCCCAAAAACCTTAAAATTTAATTTGCCGTCGAAAGAACCTAATTTCAATGCTATATGATATATTTACCTAAGGTAACCTCTAAAACAGTTAAGAGTTCATTTCCGAAAGAATTTTATATTTTGACTTTTTAGACGGTGCCTTACTGAGTATTATCTGAAAAAATCAATTTCAAAGCATCTTGCAAAAACTTTTAAATTGATAAAAAACCGTTTATACGCGAGGGAGTTAAAATTTTCGAAATCTAAAAAAAAAATATTTTTGTTCACAAAAAATGACGCATATACCTAAGTTCTCAGGAAGTTATGCCAAAAAAAGTTAGAGTCCGTGGCCACCCTAGTTCCTGCCTTAGATCAAAGACCACGAGTTCAAACCGATTCCAAGCATTTACAAAGTTCACTCATCTAGTTGCCCCATCATTAATGGGCCATAAAGTCTTGAACGTTTTTACCTTGATTTGAACGAATTGAGAACACCACAGCCATTCTCACAAAAATAAGCTACATTTACCCAATATATTTTTGAATAAAAACAAAAATTTTGAAAAATCGAAAATGCATAGGCGGAAAAATGTAAAGTACTAAACTTTTCTATGAGCAGTGCCCAGTGAGCACCCTTAAAGTGAGCGCAGCTTAAAGTTATGCATAGGATGGAAATTATCGATAGACCCAGAATTAAACAATGACTCAGCTGTACAATATTGGCAATTTCAAGTTTAAATCGGTATTTTCCCGGTTACAATGACAAATAATTCTTAATTTTACCGTCTAATTATACTCGTTAATTTTGTCTTGTTTTTTGTCAAATTCCAAAGTTCGAAAGATGAATTTTGCTCGGTTCGCTCCTTTTTCATAACTTACCTGTGGACATACATATTTATAAATGCGTATAAATTTATGTTAATAATTTCAAATATTTATAAGAGAACACGAAAAACGTTGAAAGTAATTTCGCCCGACTAACCGCATCTTACTGTCCTTAATTAAAATAAATAGCCGGTATATCAACCGGTAGAAATTCAATTATTTTAATTTCTATTTATTTAATCCTTGGAAACTCCGAGCCGATTAATTGACTCAAAAAATCTTCCACCTTCAAAAATTGATCATTTAAAATACCTTTCAGACTTTAGATGAAAATTTAACTTTATATTTTGACAAAAAAATCGCTAATTTAGTAAATTCGATAAACAAACGAATACTTTTCGGGTGAATCAGATTTCATACTGTTTTTTAAAAAAATTATTGAACCTAAGATAAATTTCGACATTATTTTGAAGAAAAATATTATGTGAAAATTCAAGTTCAATCAGTACAATATAAAATATTATAAGTGGGTTTCGACGGGCATTTTCATCGAATAAATGTAGAAATTGTCAAATACTTTTTAATTATTAAAAATTTCGGACTTTCTGCTCGTCGGACAATGAAATTGAAGAGTGATCGGATATATGTAGTTATCAAAGCATAAGTGTTCAAATACGAGCCTCAATTGGGCTTTGGAGCCTCCAGAAAAGTTTTAAGTATGGAGGCTCCATAATGGTGTTAATATTTTAAAAATGAGAGAAAACATTTTTACAGGTTTTTCTGCGAATTTAAAAAAAATTGTTTAGGCTCGCTCTTAAACTTGTCATTAATTAGATTATAATTAAAAATTGCTTTCCTTATTACAAAAACTAGTCACGACATTTATTTATTCGAATCACCTGAAACTCATTTTTTAAAAAATGATATAAAAAATTTACCGATTATTGATAATTTTCATAAAAAACTAACCTTGTTTCCTTCGTCGATGATCATGGGAAATTCAATTTCTTCGCCTTTTGACCAAATGTCAAAAAGGCTTCTCCGGGATCGGTCTAAATATTTACAAATAAGATCAGAAAAAAGCGTCTGGTAGACTGGTGTTCCCAGTAAACTGGTAACCTATCTCCTCCACCTGGGCATAAAATAACAAAACGTTGATCTTGACAAAATTCATTCGATGTTCAACTTTTGGTTAGAATTGTCTTATTATTTGATCACAATGTCCTAACAATGTCATTCAATTCGAACAATTTTTTGCCACTTTAGCAAAAATACTGTTTATTTATGGGAAACATATCACGCTTTCAAGTTATACATTTTATACTATACAACATTTGAAACAAGGAATAAAAACAATTCAATTTAATGGTCAGTCTTCGAGTTTGTGCTGAGGTATGAAAATGGTACTTTTTATTCGAATTTTGGTAAGTTAAATTATTTTTATAAAAATTTTTGGAAGATTTTCAATCGACTCCGCGGCGAAAAACGTAAAATTCGAAAATAATTTTCTTTCATACTTTAACAACGGATTTCGACCTGTAAAAAAGTTGTTCAGTGCTGTTTGAAATATACAAAAAAAATACACTGGTCAACGCTGGACTTGACTCGAACAAATAATTTAGTTCAGATAAAAATGCCAGACTGGACCTGCGAAAACTGCAATCACACATTTTTGAACTTATAACGTATTCGTTTATTTAACATTCCTAAAATATCCATTTCACTTGGTATATTTAAAATTTCAAAAAATAACTTGATATGATTCTAGGCGAATCTTAAGTTTTCTACTACTCGAGGCTCACCGCAAATAATGTAGAAAAATACGCGTCTCCACGAAGGACTCAATTTTTGAGAACTTCAAATTTTTCTAGAATCCCATAGAGTTTTCTGGCTAACTAAAGACTGTTCAGAAAAGTATATTACAGTGCAATTTTTTAGGTGACCAATAGGTTATTATATCCTCCAGTTTATTTTGAAAAAAGTTTATGAAAAATCTTCGTCGAATCTTCGTGTATACAAAGAAATCTCTGACGACATTTCAGATGTCAGAAATGAGCTCAGATTCAATTGGCTCATAGAAGATGGCTTGTTTAGAATTTTTCATCGGTAATTTTCTGACAATCATAAAACAGGCTCTTCTCAGAAACTCCTTTGTTTAAATTCTGAAATTTCAGAAAAAGTAACTGAAATTATGAAACTTCAAGGGGTGGCATCAATCCGGCAGATTGGTACATTTTTTCAGAGCGACATATGAAAGAAAAAAATGTGAAATCAAATTTTTAAATTTTTCATCAATTAAAGTATTCATTCTTGCAAACGTTTATATTTTCAATTTCTAAACATACCTAATTATCTAGAGAAATATAAAAACACTTTTTAGTGTACATTCATTTCCAACTAAACCCGACCATAGAGTTTTTTTGAAGACGATATTAATAAACTTCAGACATTGTTGGGTTAAATGCGCTAAAAATTCTGCACATTAAAAAATTTCCTTGATAACAAAGTTTTTTTTTCATGAAAAATGGTCAAAAATGGCTTAAAGAAGAGGAAAACTATTTTTTTTGAAATAAAAATTGACCTTCGATTGCGTTTTGATATGTAAAAATTTCCTTTCTATCTAAAGAAATGGCGCCTTTTACACTCGCAACTTTATTGGGAATTTTTCGCTAGCATAAAATTTGTAAAAATTAAGTGCCAAATGGCATTTATCGAGTTTTCAGCCTAGTGTTAAAAATTTCATCGGTAGTTTAGAAATGATAATCGCGCGACCAACTCATTAGTTGACATACGTAGATTTAATAGATACAAAGAAATTAAATAAGTGATTCTACCAAATTTTTAATTGGAAATTCGAAAAACTAAAAATTCAAAATTTTGGTCACTTGATTTGCGGAAAATGTTTCTAAAAAGTCGACAAAAAATGACAAATAAACATATAATGATTTTTCAAACAGTAGTCAGAAAATATGTACTAGAAAATATGTAGTAGGCAGGCATGAAAAAAGTTAAAGTGGCTATTTTTTTGATTTTATTTTTAAATTTCATTGCGAAATCGTCAGAGATTACCGGTTTCTTAGTAGTGAAATAATCTTAGCTGATAAATTTCGTTGTTCAGTTTACCTTCTCTGATTTTCTCGCACATTTTGTTGACATTGCTTATTCTAGAATCATAAATTTCTTTCTTATCTTCTTCACCTAAAATTTGTAAAAGTTCCCATTCTTCTGGTAATTCTTTCGTGCTTAGAGTCTCCGTCAAAAACCATCCCAATATCGTCAAAAATAGTAAAATCAGTACAACTACGTCAGATTGAATTTTTTCACTCATTTTTTTAGAAAACTTTTACATAAACTTTTAAAAATCTGTTATTTTAATAACATATCGCCTTGTTTTTTTATTTTAAACATAAATTTAAGGTATTTTAAATAATCTTTTATTACAAATCTGACCCCAGGCTAGGGTAGAAAGATCGACTTTTAACTTTTTTTTCTCTCAACTTTTAAATGACTCACCATCAAAACCTCTGGAGAAAAATTCAAAATCCTTAAATGAAAAATTTCTTTTATTTAGTGAAATTGGGTTCATCGAAGGACAATTTTAAAATTTTGTGTACAATTTTATTTTGAGGTTCACCTGTCGAGATAATTTAATGCAATCCAGATTAACCATGTCCATAATGTGGCAACGAGAAGAAAAGAAGTTATTTAGTTGAATATTTACAAAAAAAACTTCAAATTTCGCTCTTTGGAGCACGTAGCAAGCAAAAAACTACGTATTTGAATTTGAAGTTTGATGATAAAACTAACGATCATAGTGGAGAACAAGCGCAAAACTTATCAGTTCTTGAAATGAACTAATAAAATCATCCTGTATCCCTTATCACTTTTGGTTAAGAAATGCGTAGCCACAACGTTAAAATCACACGTTAAAAGGAGTAGTGGCTACGCATTCTAACCTAAAAGTGAGCAAAAAATCAGCTACTCAATAAAAAAGTCATATGAATCTGAAAACTTCAGACATTGTGTAGTTTTTGACGGTGAAAATTTTTCCTGAAAATATTTTTTCGTGGGACCACTTGGTGGTGCTGTTTTGAGCGATCAAAGTTTTCTTTTCAAAAGAAAAAAATGTATTTCTTTTTTCGCAATTTTAATAAATCT
This sequence comes from Oikopleura vanhoeffeni, assembly GCA_004367855.1. Taxonomy (NCBI): domain Eukaryota; kingdom Metazoa; phylum Chordata; class Appendicularia; order Copelata; family Oikopleuridae; genus Oikopleura; species Oikopleura vanhoeffeni. The sequence continues at coordinate 9,219 of SCLH01002068.1, forward strand.
TTAAAAAATTCCTATCTAATGGTTACTTTCATTTATTTTTTATAATGAGCTTTCCTGTGAATGATAAATACCGTGTTGCTGTTTACACCACCAAATAAAAGAATCGCCATTTAGCACCACCTGTGGTCATCTGAGACCTATAGTTGCTAATACCGTTTTTACAAAGTCGATGCTAGCGCATCTTTGAAGCACCATAAATCGTTGTTTTGAAATACTTCGAGTTTTCGAGCACCTCTATTACCGGTGTTACACCACGTGATCGTTAGGGTATATAAAATTTGAGATGTCAATCTGGAGCAAAATTTCATGCAGTACACGAAAAAACTAGTAAAAATTGCGAAAAAAGATATACATTTTGCTTTTTTTTGAAAAAACGAAAAACCCGATATTTGACCACCTTAAACAGCGTCACCGAGTGGTCGGAGTCCAAAAATTTTTTGACCAAAATTTCAAGCGTCAAAAACTTTCTTAGATCCGAAATTTTCAAATTCATAGGACCTTTTTAACGGGTGCTCATTTTTTGCTCGGGAGGCCCACCTATACAGTATAGCCTATACTGTATAGGTGAATTATTCAGACGCTAATTTTGCGGATCAACTTACCCCTAAATTTTGATAATATTGGATCTGATCGACTGTCCTTAAATTTGAATCATATTGGATCGTATCGGAAAAAACGATACGATCCAATACGATCCAATCCAGTTTTGCCGATCCCTGCATACGCTCCCGGTTTTCGAAGACGTCTATAGAGGATACAAGTTGAGAAAAGACCATTACTTAGCTGGAAATAGTTTCATTTTCAGTCCGATTTATCAACCTTTAGTAACATAATACTGCGTTAAATTCAAAAATGGTCAAAACTTCAAAATTGAGATTTCTACAATAACTTACAAACAGTGAAAACAATTACCATACCACCTGAGTTTGAAGTGGTGTCGAGACAAAAGTGATTCGTTTCAAAAAGTATCGTTGTATCGCAATAAGAATTATCATTTTTTGTAAATTAACAAGAGAAAGCCTGAAAGCGCTCCAAAAGCGTCAATTTTGTTTAATATGGGCTGTCAGCTAAAGGTTTTTGTGATTTTCAACTTTTTCAACAGTGAATAATTTTGAAATTTTTTCTATTGGTTTTAACTAATGCCAATTGTCTATTGGGAAAAGTTTTGCTTTTTAGCAGCACCTGTGGTCACGTTTGAAATATTTGATGGTCATATTCGTGTTCTATGACGTCGATTAACTCTAGACGCGAACTATTGGTTAAATTAGTTTATTTCTGGAAAACATCATAATCCGAAATGTTGCCCTCTAGCGGCACATGTGATCATTTTTTGGAATTTTAAAACCAAGTTTTGTATTGAGTCCAACGAATAGCGTTTTGTCTCGACGCCACTTGAACCTCACCCGTTACATGATTATCAATGTGTGTATCATGTTTTTTTTTACGATATAATGATGCTTTATTAACAAGACTTTCTGTGATCAGGGGTAGATACAATAGTTTGACAAGGTTGAAAATTTAAATCCACTTTCAATCGTGTATTTAGAGAATTTTTACAAAACTCGGTCTACACGAAAAAACGATGGTTTTTAAAAGTGTAACAGTGCATCGTAATTTGCATACTGTCTCCAGAAACTTTAAAAGGCCTAATAGCTTAACCTGAGTGCTTCATATCGCATTAACGGGATAAAAGAGGGATGGGACTTTCCATCCCTATCCCTCTATGGCTCCTAATTTTCCATCCCCATCCCATCCCTATCCCTCTTTATCCCCCTCGGTTTATCCCTTCTATCTCTATCCCTTTTGGAAGCCTGATCAGGTGTTGCTAAAAGGCCAGTTACTGGTAGTCATTATACGTTGGACTTTCTGACTGAAAGGTTCAAAAAGCGGCCTGGAAGAGTATTCAGATGGTAAATATATAATTTGTAATAAGGTGATAAGGCATTGACAGTCATTAATGTTAAATTTTTACATGATATATAGTGTTTCAGACGAATGTGCTTAAAAAATGAGGTTTTGTTTTTATATTATGTTTTGGTAGAAAATCAGGCTAGGGGTTAACAATTTAAACCAAAATATAGGGTTTTTTAATATTAATTTTATAACAAGAAATATTTTTGCTTTATAAAAGAAACTTATTAATTTTGCAATCTCTTGCCAGTGCAAGACTGAAAAAACGATTATTTCTTGATTATGTTAATGGTTATCAATGTGTGTATCATGTATTACCACAATGTTTCAGCTTGACTAGTTTATGTGCTTTAAAATATATGAAAAATAAATCGAGAGAAAATTAAATATTAAAAGAATGGTTCAAAACAGTCCTCAATATTGAATTTATTGCCAGAATATATTTTAGCGTCAAAAATGCTCTTATCGGTTTTTGTTTTATTTGTGAACTGATAAATTATAATCAATTATTATATCAAATAGATATTATCAATAATTAAAACATAACGGGTTTTCCGAGTAAACGGGTTCTCCGCGTGAAAAATTATTTTACTTGATCAAAATAATTTGCTTTCGTTCATCATTGAGATCAATTCAGAAATGAGATTAGGACAAAATATGATTTTGTAGAGAATTGAAATTTAAAACGATAAATAAAACGTTTTGGCCTTTTTCGACCGAATTTAAGCGTCTTTTTTTGTTTTAGTATAGATATATAAGTATTTTTGGATAGTTGATTAGTTTTTCTGAGTAGAAGATAAGATTGAATAAAAAAATGTGTCGAAGAGACTGCGACTGATAACGCGACGTATTGTCTAGAAATGTTGCTCCTATAACTTACCGTAGATTTGAACCGTCATCGTATGCCCATAGCAATTATATAATACGAGATGTATATGAATAGCAAAGCAATTCTAAAACATTTCGTTTATATATATGAGGTTTCGCGTGGCGATAGAGGAAATCACTAGACTCGATCAGCTTTGGGTGAGCCGAGGTCTGACCAAGACTGGGCTTTGTTTATATGAAATAGTTTTGTAGTAAAATTTTCGATAAGCTTATCTTTATTGAAAGTCTTTCTCGCGATTATTCGGGTGAGGTGAACGTATTTCTTGACAAGTCACTATTTGACAGAATACATAAAATAAAGTTTTTTGCATTAGAAAGGAGAAACAAAAATGTCTTGAAATTTGGAGCCAATGAATAACCGACAATATAAAAAAGGCATGTAAAATATTTCATTTATTTAAGAAATTATAGATAAACTTAACTATGCGAAATCATCGCTGATATATCTAGCTTGTCTCCAAATAGATTTTGGTTAAAATTCATTCCATTTCTGGTGGGTACTTCTAAAAAGCATAATATGTTGCAGCAAAATTTTTACGACGTGTACTTTGAGATTATATATTTTCATTTTTTATTTATATATGTGAAAAATTTTTCTTTATCTTACTTGAGTTTGGGTAAAGTTGACAGTTGAATCCAAAAATATATAACTCGGATTTTTCATTGCGTTATAATTTAGCTTAAATAATCTTGATTTAATTTCTGAGAGGTGCTATAAGCTATACGTATGTTATAGTCCTATTAACTTAGTTATGTATCTATAAGTTCTAGACGACAACATCAATTGTTCTAAGATTTGCTGTCGAGGATTATTAAGAGTAGGACTACGGCACTTTATGCAAATCCGGAAAATCTTACCGACCGATGTAAAGTAGAGCCAAATCTCATAAAACTCAAAATATCCTTTTAATATATCACCTTTAGTTCGACCACAGTTAAAGTCCTAATGAGTCACGAAATGTTTCAGGGAAAAACCTTGGTGTGGTGTTGAGTCGTCATGACAGAGAGATTGTTGTTAAACAAACATTTCTGTCATGACCAAGAGAAGTAAATGACACAATGATGTTTCTCATTCAACTATGTCATTACACATTCCTCTGACATCCCACAGTTCATCATTCTCCCTTTCTTGAAGCACAATACATGAAGCAGAAACAAAAAATGTTGTACATGGTTACACATTTAAAATTTGAGTCTTGTTTTTCGATATTCGAAAAACTTATGATCGCCTTCTGAAAGCTGCAAACTCCTTAAACGCGTTAATAAATCGAACGCAGAAAGAGGTATTTTTCTCTATTATGTCATACTCTTTTTTTTCTTCATCATCCCATAAAAATATTGAATAAAAATAATTTGTATAAAATGTTTACAGTGTGACAAATGCTTTGAGGTTTTTGCGGTTTCTCTTCATAAATACAGTCTTTTGCTCTGAGCGTCAAACCAACTGTCTAACACAACAGCTTATATATGGACCTATGTCAACCTTCCCATTAGATAAATTTAATGACAAATCAGAAAAAATTGTGAAACCATAAGAAGTATTTATCTTGTTTATGGCTCCCTTAAAAAATTATGAACAACAATAAACTTCGACAAAACTAAAAAATGACGAAAAAACGTTCCTAACATCGAAATTTGACAACCTGAATTTATTCAACTATCGAAAAATTTGATCATATTATTTATAATTCGCGTGCTCCAAAAATTGGTCAATCAAACAAAAATTAATTTTGAATCCCAATAAAAATTGAGTGAAAAAAAGTTATCATAAAAGCATTAAGTGTCATCTACAAAGAATTATCGCGAGATTTAATGAATCTGTCAGTTTAATTTTGAATTATTATGATACGCAAAAATTTTTTCGACAAGTATTTCAAATTTAATTTGTGATAAGAAAAGTCGCATCAACTATTTATGACTTTGTATTTCGATACCTTCAATTCAACCGCACAATGTCTTTCCAACTAAAAACTTCTATAAGACAAATCCACATTTATATAAAAAAGTTTTGTTTTCATAGCCAAACTTTTACCGTCTTCATCTCCGTGAAATAACGATCTTTTTTCTTTAATCTCAACAGTTTAGTGTTCATATTATTAGTTAATATATAATATTTTTTGTGCATTGCCAAATTTCATTTAAAAACATAATTTATTTTTTAATAAATATATTCATCAACCGGAATCCGACGTCACGAATTGGGGTTTGTACCGGGACCTATCTTATTGTTCTGTTTCCAAGACCTTGGTCCAATTCTCTTCAAGTTTGACTACAAGGTCTCTTCTCAAATCGATCGATTGCACCAAATTCTTTACAAAATAATACCTTTTATATTTGCTCCTGAGTGGTTTACAGCCCGCTTAAAAAATTGCGTCGCTATCCGTAGATTTTCTCGATATTTTCTACCACATTATTATCTCATAAATTCCTTATTAAAAAGAATATATGGGCCCCTAAATAAAATGTTATCTTATCACAAGGAGATTAAGAAACTTATAAAACTTTTTGTTCTCTTCAGGGATCACCACCCTTTATAAATGTCTTCCTGTCATTTCACCAACATACCTTTTCAAATACAGTCAACAATTGTGATTTGATAAAGCGCTCCTATAAAATACACCTATATTTTGTCTTTTTGGAACTTTTTAAAATACTTGTACCGCTTGGCTAACCATAAAAATAATGAAGAAGTCGTACACGTATTGCCACGTAACTTTGATTCACAACCCAATAAATTTCGCCTTTGTTTTTCAAGACCTCAAAAATATACTTTTTGTCTTTCAGTTCTTTGAATATTTATGTTGATCAATTATGAATGAAATTAATAAAGATACAGTTACTTGAGTGTCGCCCAAATAAGAAAATTTGATCCGTTGATATTTTAAATGTAACCAGTAAATTTTTTTATGTAATTTCGCGCTAATCATCTTCAAATAGCTGCATTTCCTGATCGATAAATTTGTAAAATTAAGTACTAATAAAGTTTTTAGTAAATACAAGGAACAGACCTTATGAATTCCATTGTGAACATAAGTTTTTTTAACTCCACTTTTGGTCTCACAATAATAGTATGAAAATACAAATAAATTATTCTTCGGAAACCCAGTTCTTTAAATTATCTGTACCGTTGCGTTTATCAAGAATGGCCTTCATCTTTGTGCTTTGGTTATTAATAAATCTGGCCAAAAATGAAAACGTAAAAATTCCTCAATATTTTTTTTAAAAGTTTCCCGGACCCCTAGTTGAACTAAGTGAAGCGCAAAATTCCCAGATATATATGATGGATGAGTTTACAAGACTTATCTCAAATGGATTATTTGATCATATTCGACATTTTTGAAATAATGCTCACATTAAAATGACCCGATAAGCCCTTGTTCAGCGTCTTGTTTTTACAACGGCTTGCCTTAATAGGTCCGAAAAACGAAACAGTTTAGACCCACTACCACATTTGAAAAGTTTCCTTCAGATAATCCTATCCCCTAATTTCGAAAAAAACCGCAAATGCTCAGTCACACTCCGAATATTCCAATTTGTTTAGGTGAAAATTTGTGATGTTATTTCGTCTAAATGCCATGATATTCTTAAGGGGGTTGGATATAGTACATGTGAAAGGCTGTTCGAAAGCTCTATATACTTTTTATCCTTTATATTATTACAATCTATAAAGTAATGTCAAAAATAGTAACCTCTGTAATCTTGGAAGCACACTTCTTTTTCTTCTGTTTTTATAAGCATGTTCGATTTTGACAAACGCGGTAAAATTGAGTTGACCTGCGAGAAATTTTTTTGAAAGTCGTATTTTTTTCGTTGTATTTTAAAGAAATCATTTTTATGCATTCCGACTATTTTTAGGACGATGTTAAAAAAATGATATCGCCCGACGTTGAAATTCGGGCCTTAACCCCAGGATACAGTTTGAAAAATTCATATTTTTTGAAGTCAACGGTTCGATCGCTATTCATTTTCTAAGTGTTAGTTAATATAAAGATTCGCCCTATCATTGTTCTGGAACGGGATTATATTAATTCGATCGGCCATAATTATTTACCGTCTCTTTCTGTCTCTTTGTTTTTTCCTGTTTGCGCAATGAGTCAATAATATACGTTTTCATCTATTTTATTACACTGATAAAAACTCGATATTTTTTAGAAACCTTTTGAATTTTTTTCACAATTTTTTAAAATCATATCACTAAACATGCTCACGTTGAGGAACCTAAAAACGTGAAAATTAATGGTTGACAGCACTCAGTCAATTAGATGTGGACTTAGCCTATACAGCCCTCTTTACATGTTCACCAAATTTTTTTAAATTTGTGTTAAATATAAATAAGATTGATTTGAACAAAATTACCAAAATTATTAATTTAATACTACTTTGTTTTCCGGATAAATAATATGGATTTTAACTGTGCGAAAAAAAAGTATTTTATGTTATGTATTCAGACGCAAGGACGCATTGCTGCTTTTTCCCATATTCAGATTTTGTAGCTCAAAATAAATCAATTCGCACTATTTTACTTATCGCGTGTTCATTTGAGCTCATTTTCTCTTTAATTATATGATAATAAATAACCAAAAAAATACTGAAATATCAATAAAACACCGTTTATATTATAACAAATGGTTCCATTAAATTTTTATGTCCTAAAAAACGTAAAGTTTTACCAAACAATAAATTGCACAGCCTTCGTCTTTTATAGGACAACTAAATTCCTTCCAGGTTTTTATCTCTTTCAAGGGCTCCACTGTAAAATAGAGGCAAATCCTATAATAATAACTCAAAATATCCTTAATATATCAACCTTATTCGACCACAGTTAAAGTCCTAATGAGCAGAATGTTCAGGGAGAAACTGGTTGGTGTTGAGTGTCTTATGACAGAAGATTGTTGTTAAAAACACATGCTCTGTCATGACAAGAGAAAGTAATGAAACAGATTGCTTCTCATGCAATCTATGTCATTCACATTCCTCCTGACATCCACAGTCATACTTTACAAATTTTTTCCGAACCGAACATTTGGAACACTATTTTTTACGAGTTTCAATCCGTACCGAAATTTTCACATGGCAACTTTTTTTAAAAAACGGCGGAAGTTAGTGTTCTCAATCAGAAAACATTTTTGACCAACATTCTCATCATTTTCAAAATGCTTGTAAACTTTAACTTATTGAAAATTTCAAAATCCAACTCAAAATTTTCGAAAAATAGGGGAAACTGAATTCAAAATGCTTCGCAAATAGTATCATACTAATATCACCTAAAGCGGACGATAACAAGCATAACAAATTAAGCGACAAATTAAGTGATTTTTTTTCATACAATGTACAATATTTTTTGTGAAATATGTGGAAAAATATGTTTGTTATCACAAATACATATCAGAGTCTAGGCTTGAAAAAAAGTTTTTCCCGTTATCATCATTTGTCGATTATAAGATTTCTATTTAATCCTTGGACGATCGAAAAAAAACTTCAGTGGAGGTTTGTGCCTCATTTGAGATTCAACTTTGAGCGCTTTTAGTGTGATAACCAGACCTGGGATTTATCTGATTTTTATATAAGCAGAAGGCCAAAAATTTCAGAAAAAATGATCAGATTATTAAAATAACTGTTTCAAAGGTACGTTAATAAGCAACAAAAATTACGTTTTAAGCCTTCTTCTCAAAGTCTGGAATTTTTCATTTTCTCTTTTTTTTTCAGAAATCACTCGCGAAAAAAAACAAGAGTTCTAGCAACAGTAAAGACATTATTATTTAAACGACAGATTCTCCAAATACTTTCCCAAAAACTGATCTTCTCAGAAAATTTCTGCAGTTTGACAGTTTAAAGGATGAGCGATCAAAGGTTTATCTGGAGAAATTTGCCAAAAAAGTAAGAAAAAATAACTTTTGAACAGATCATTGAAAACAATTTTAAGTTAGATTTTAGAACTTCTTGGAGCTAACTCTAATAAGGATTTTGCTGATTTTATTTTAAGAGCGCTAATTCTCCCCCTCTTTTTGAGACGTTTTAAACTTTTCAAAACCTCAAATTAGGTTTTGGACGTCCAAGGGTTAAAACCACTTTTACTACACAACGATTTTTGGCCACTTAACAAAAATAAATATCGAAAAAATATACAAAGGAATAAAAGTCTGGAAAAAAGGCGAAACTCATATATTACATACAGTAGAATAAACATGTAGAATAAAATCAGTGCTCTGGATAAAGACAATTAAAAGTATTTCTATCGATTACGGGGCTCCTGGCACATATAAGCTACTTTTTTAGCCAATTATTTAAATTATTTGAAAACGACTCATACGATTAAGTTCTTAGATAGCTCAAACTGAGGACAGCAATGCAGTGAAAAATAAATTATAAAGGTCCGAATCAGCCCATGGTTTCCGTAATCGATATATTATAAAAATATTCAGCTTTGATCTGATTATGAATCTCGAAATAAAAATGTTATGAAATTCAAAAATTCAAAGCTTTCCTTATTTTTTACCTTGTATCAACATTCAGAACAACTATGATGTTTTAAATTTTATTTTATTTCTTGAAAATTTCTTAAAAGTTTATCGCTGGATTGCATGCTGTTACGAAAAAAGATTTTGGTTTACGTCTTTTTCCAAAAGAAGATGTTAAAATGTCAAATTTCCCTGATGGTTTTGATGATTTGGAATTAAATTTTTGAGAAATACTATATGTGCTTCTGCTGCTCAAGTTTTTTACCAAATTTGTAACATTACTGAAACTAAAAAAGAGCTTTTACCAGAATTGACTTTTTTTCACACAAAATTATCTGACTAAAGTTTGACTTTTCTTGTATAAAACGAAATTCTGCAATTTACCAGAATGTAATAAAAAGAATTTAAATTTCAGATCTAAGCTTTGAAAATAAAAGTGAAAGAAATAAAAGACATAAATGAAGTACACTTCATCCTCAAACGTCTTAACAGTAACACGAACGTCTTGACACTTTTCGATTTGTCACTGTACTTTTTATATAAAAATAACTTTTTTAATGCTATTTTGAGTGTTCACAATAGATAATTATGTTATGAACCAATAATTTTACGTTCAAAAAGTCCCCGTAGGCTTCCTAGAATCATATTCTTTCCCCGCCAAAGTGCTTATCAGTAGTAAATAGCGTGTCCACAGTGTGCACTTCGTATCGTTTACATTTTGGCTTTCGGAAATGACTCATCTCCTGGAATTGTGAGATAGCTCAAAACGACCACACATACATGTATTAATATTGCAAAAAATTATGAAAAATTGGTCCGAATCGTCCCAGATTTTTTTTGTTAACATTTGAAATTTATGATTAGTTTCCGGGCCATCAAAGAAGACAACCGAATGAACCGTTTCCGAAAGCTGAAATAAAGTCATTTATCAGACAAAATAACCTCAAAAACGATATGTGAAAAACGTCCTGACAGTTACTCAAACGTCCTGACGGTCACTCCCGTCGCTCAAACGTCTGGAAAAACGTTCCTTTTACAACCGAAAGTAGGGTGTTCTAGAACACTGTTCTAGATATTTCCATGTCAATTTTTGGAAAAAACTTATCCGATTTAATACTCCTAAAGCCTTTCAAAAAATTTGAATTTACTGAATTTGAGCGAAACCTACAGGCTTTAGCTCAAAATCATCAGACAAAAAATTGAAAATTTTTCAAATACTTATGATAAAGCTGAAATTGTATTTATAAACAGTTGAAAACATACAGCGTGAGTCTTTTCGATTTCTCCTCTTTTTCACCCAGACGGGTAGAAAACGAAAAGACTCATGCTGTAGTCTTAGACTATTAGTCTAATTCGAACCAATTTTATTTTGTTGGTATTTTTAAATGTGTTGGCAATTAAGCTATTTTAAAATTCGAAGAAATGAGTTCTTTCCAAACGCCAGAATATGAATGGTGTAATTACCTTCTTGACTACCGAAATGCACTATGGTTCGAAAATAATATGTCTTGAGTCGTTTTTGAGAGCTCTGCCATGGACAACATATATGCGTGCTCTTCACAACCCGAATGACCAAACTTTAATTCCAATTAAGATTATTACGATGCTGTTCAATATCTTGTTGCAGCGACCAAATATGAAAAACGAACTGTAATAAAATGAAAAGTGTTATTTTTCATACATATTTCTACACATATTATTGTCATGAGTTTAATTTTATTCTTATTTTACCGAGTTATTACGACGTCACTCAAGGGGTTTTAATAGCAAGCACTTTTTGATGTCTGTTTCCCGTGCATTTTTGGATACTGTAGATACCTTTTATTCATTTAATAAAATACTTACTGTTAAAAATGAGCTCAATCGGTCAAGTTTCATAATAAATTACATAGATTTAAAACATTACTGCTATAATTTGGTAGATAATATCAATAAATGTCTTTTATCTTGTCACAATATTAAACTGTTGCGTGAAAATTTGGCATGATGATAATGGCATCGACCTAGGCTGGTATCGGTCTTTGTCGACCTCCTTGGTTGGTCGATACGACTACGTTTACTAATCAGGGCCGGGATATTAACAAAAGTGTGATAAAGGAATATATATGGATATATTTATGGATTTATTGAAGATTGGCGACCATTTATTTCGGTTGACCGAATTTGAAATCTCAATATTTTTGACCGAAAGACTTTCGGCGAAAGTGCCATTTTGAATAAATTAATTTCATTTATGCGTAGACGTTGATTTAATATGAAAATAATTACATAAACTGAAAAACCAACGAGATAATTAAAAATATATCGTAGAAAATTTTCGATTGAACGTTGTTTATTAACTGAGTATTCATTGTTAATTCAAATATATCATACATATAACGGGGCTTCCTTGTCGTTTTACCCAGATTTTTAGCCAAAATGCTTTATAAGTCGGCTTCTGAAAACAACGCATTCGATCATATCCTTAGATAGCTCAAACAGACCATTTTTTCCAATAAAAAAAAGATTTACCAATTTCAGTGATCTCAAAAAAACATATAAAATAAATTGGTCCGAAATTTTGGCTGAAAATCTAGTTAAAAACGACCAGGAAGCCTCGGAATAGATATGTCACATATGCCATGACCTACGAGTTGCAACTCTGGATTCGCATTGATGATTTGAATTAATAAAAACAGTATAATGAATTTCCCAAAAAAATGTTTTCCATCATTTTCCGATGATACCAGGTCGACTTGAGTAACTCGAACGGCTTTCTGCTTTTATTGAATATTTTTGTAAAGATTTTTCGTGCAATTTTTCTGTATCTTTTAATTCAACTTTTAACTTGATGATAAGTTGTATTTCTTACGGTTTGTTTTCTGTCCATAAAAACAAGTCAGAGTTTTCCGATTTGTCTGTAAAAAAATTCCCAAATTTCCTTGGCTATATTTGTAAAATATCTCTAGCAAAAATCTTATCTTTTCAAGTTTTTTTGCTCTTCACTTTAAACAAAACGAAGAGCGGGGCCTTCCCAAGTTTTCCTTATAGAGGACTTCTATTGATAGGCTAATGACTAATCAAAATAAACAACCAAAAGTTTTTTCAAAAATTTCCAAACTTGTCTACCCAGCATTTTGCCATACTGATTTTTCATGGAAGCATTTACTAACCAAGAAACGAATGTTTCGTTCCAGTGGAAACTTTCCACATCAATAAAAAAACAAAGTTCAGCTTATAATTTATTTATGTCCAGATTAATAGCAGTTTGTGCGATTTTGATTGTCATTTGTTATTCACTAGATAGTATTTTCGCTTGGCGTGTCGAATTTAAATTTCTTAAATAAATTGTGTTATGTGAAATAGTGTTGTGGGATGATGAAAATTTTTTGTGACATTTTTATTTTTTCTTATCCAATGAGAACGCATGAACTTAAACTTCTCCGGACACTTTCGGCTGTGTGTACGCAAAAATAATGAATTCAGAACTTTATTTTAAATTTGTCATAAAGTTTGCACTTCTATTTTCAAAAATGATTTGATCAGCCGTCACAAATAAATTTTTTTTTAAAAATCAAGCAAAATATTATTTGATTTCCAATAGATATTATCAATCCTAGAAAAATATGGAGTAGAACTGACCACCGCGCGGTTATTCAGAAAAAGAAACATTTTCTGAAGCCTATCATAATGTATTATCACGTGGTTTAATTGACCTTGTTTTTCAAACGTTTTTTTATAAAATAAAACATAAAATTTCTAAAATTTGGAATAAGATCTTTAAAAATTCAACTTTTCAACTTGACCATTAAGAAAAATTTGAAGCTTCAACTTTCAAGAGTTTTTTCTAAACCGCGGTCAAATTATAGCCTTCAAAGTATGATGCTCTGGTGCCTCTGCAGAACTTTTTTTCTGTGCTCCCAAGGGTTAAATGTGACCACACACTCTTTCAGCAACATAAAAAAATTTATGATGAATGATTATGAATGATTTTGCCTCAAAAAATGATATTCTGAAAGCATAAAAATTGTAATCATGAAAATATTTTGATGATCAATTAATCATACAGTATGTTTATGTTTCACACTGACTGTATCCTTAATCTAACAGCTTAGCTCGGCTGGTAGTCGTGAGATCTTTAGGCTGTGTTATTAAAATTTGAGTACCCGAATGGCTATAATGCGCGGAAGGGTTGAGTTAAAAACTTCACAAAAACATCAAATAATATGTTTCACAATTTTTATCAAAAGTTCAACCAACGAGGAAGAAAAAAATACTAGACATGCAACATTTTAGAATTAATATATTTTTTAAATTCTAGATTCACTTGTTGCTTATAATGATTCTTCTGCGAAAAATAATCTTGATAATAATTTATCAAAACTTTGCAACTCGTTGACTGAAATAAAGTGAAATTAAAAATTAGATATCTTACAAGATAAACTCTTGAAAGTATATAATATTATATTATTAATATACACAATTTGTGTTAGATATTTGATTTGCGACATATTAATCAAATTCTAATTTTTTTTCGACAGAATATATGTAGAACTATATTCTTGAAATTACTCGTGAAAAATCAAGAAAAAGGACGCAAACTCAATATATCCTTTCCCAACGGAACTCCATCTCAAAAACGCTTACTATCTCTATAGCGCGTGTTCGAATCCCACTGATGTTGTCTAAGTGATTGTCTAAGTGATTGCTTGAGTGATCACACACCGATAAAATTTAGCGGTTCCATTATCAAGACCCTTTCCTATGATCATATTCGAGATAATCACTAAGACAACATTAGTGGGATTCGAACACGCGCGATAGAGATAGTAAGCGTTTGTGAGATGGAGTTCCGTTGAGAAAAGGATATAACACGAAATACAGTCAATCAACATGGAAAAATGAGACTGATTCAACTGAGCTTACTTTCAATTACTCCATTTTGTTATTTCAAAAACGCTGGGCCATGTCACATCTGCATTCTCATTTTTCCATCGGTTTCATTTTTTTTTCGATAATTATAAAACTTTATTAACAAAAGATTTGCAGATACAAAAATAATTAACAAGTGCAGTCCCAAAACTTACTCACCCCGCTGTTTTGCCGAGGTGTTCAGTATTGAGGTGATGCACATTTAAATATTTTATATGGACTGCCTCAAAGGTGGGTTTGACATTTTTGGAAAAATTGCTAAAAGTGCTAAAAAAACTTTTCCTTTTTTCTAAGAAAAAATATTTTCTAATTTAAATAGCATAATTCGCAATTTTTGATATAATTTTAAGGGCCCATCGTATGCCTAATTTTCAAGTCGATATGAAACCTAAGTTTAAATAAGCCCTTCCACTCGCGCAGTGCACGTGTCCGATACTGGTTGGAAATTATAATTTACCCGAAAATTATAACTTACCCGAATATTCTGATTCGGATTAAATATCTTAAATGTTATAATTCGTTCTTTTATTTAAACCTGTTTCTCAGTAATTAACTTCAATTATTTTTTTCGTGTTCTTTATTCAAATCGCCGCAATAAACACTATTTTGCTCTCACACAAAAACGCCCTCTAAGTTATTTTCGAGCGAAAAGTAAAAACCGAGTAGAGTTGCATCGTACCCGATACTTAACTTTGATTGGCCTGAAAAGATTTTCCCAAGTTATTCTCAAACTAAGGAAGTGTCAGAAAGGAAAAAAAACATTATTGGAGCATATGCATTTTTCATGTAATAATATTTTTTTATATAATATAGTACCTTTTTGCATGAAAAAGTACATGCCCCTGTTATTTCAAAAACGCTGGGCCATGTCACATCTGCATTCTCATTTTACCATCGATTTCATTTTTAAAATATAATTTTTTTGAATTTTGACCTAAATTTTTCACAAAATTTTCAGAATTTTTGGATTTGTTCTAAGTTATTTTTTCAAGCAATTACCTTTATCGCATTAACTATTGGATCTGATTAATTTTTGTCGCCACTTTAAATTTGGAGGCCAATGCCTGGAATAACAGGCACAATTAGATTTTACTCAAAAAAAGTTTTGGAATTTTCTTGAAACATATCCCTTTATCACTTTCTGGTTAGAATGCGTAGCCACTACTCCTTTTGACGTGTGATTTTAACATTGTGGCTACGCATTCTAATCAAAAAGTGATAAAGAGATATCTTCTTTCGAAATTTTGAAAAACCTGAACTTTGAGCACTTCGTTATCCAAAACCAGATGAAATATCAAAAAATAAGGGTTTATTCTTCTTTTTCCTTTGATTGTGAAAAAAGCTTTCTTTGTTGAAAATTTCTGATGACACTTATCCAAATGAAGTCACAGTTACAGTGAATGTGCCCAAACAGCCATTTTGAGCACTTTTTTGGCGATTATCGACGAATATGATAAAATTTCATAATTCCCACTCCTAGTTTTCTAAGAGTTTTGAAATAAAGTAACGTTCACAAAAAAAGAAAATTCTGTTTTCACCTCACCAAATGAAGTGAAAAAAGCCAATAATCGACTTTTTTGACGGGTACTACTACCGGTAACGAAATACGAAAAACTTTTTGTTGGGTTTTTTTTCAAAATTTAAAATAATTATCTTTCATGTCCTTAAATTTCAAAAGTCTACAGCTTTCCCTAATCTAGCGATAGATGTTTGAAAATCACTTAATGGCGTCGGGTACTGCCTTAACTTGTATCTGATGTTTAATGCTCAAACCGTGAATTTAGAGTTTTCACTGCCATTACAACCGTTGAAAGTACCGAACTTTTGTGTGCTATAATTTGATACTAGTTTTTTTAACAATAATAGTTGAATAGCGACTTGAAAAATTGAAATTTTTGCTAGGTGCGCTTCCTTGTTCTATTATCCAGCACTTTTAGAGTTCAATAGGTACTAAAACTGATGCTTATAATCTACTTAGAATTATTTTTCATGATTCGTGATATATCAAAACTATTACAGACAATTTTAAAAACTTAAAAAAGGAAATAAAATAATTTCCATGTTTTTTTCATTTGTCATGGCTACTATTGTTTGCACAAAAAGAATTGACATCAATTGAATATTTACTTTACTCTTCATCAGTGAAAATATTCTTTATTTCTATTTTTAAGCTTTAAATTTAATTTATATGAGATAAAGTTATCAGAGGAACAATTTATAAAGAAAATGGAAAATAAAGAACCTGATCTCGCTGCTTATGCAAAAAAATCAGAAATTTTGGAAAAAAATGAGGATTGGGAACCCGAGAAAATTATAACTGAGCCAGTAACTTCACATACTATAGAAAATGTTGACCCGGAAGCTCTTGAACCAGAAATTTCAAAAGAATTCGGAAAAATTGAAAAAGAAAGTCTAATTTCTGAGAGAAAAAACCCTGTGGAGCCAGTTTTGGGAGAACAAATTGTTGAACCTGAGGTCGAATCAGCTGTTATTTCAGAAACTATAGTTCAAGAAAATGTCAAAAATGTGCCGGGAGAAAAAGTTGAAATTGATGACGAAACCTTCGAATTTAACATTGAAGATCTACAAAAAGAACTGGATAATTCGGAAGAGCCAACGTGAGTTCATTAATTTCATATTTTTGAAAAACTTGTCGAAAAAAATCCGAGAAGATAATAATTTCTATTGCTTGTTAAAATTTATAACAATGCAATTGTTTAAGAAAAATAAAATTTCGGAGGTTCTTTGATACATCTTTCGTTGTAAGGCTTACAATGTAAGCTCTTAAATGTTTTATCTAAAATAAAGCGATTGAATTTCAGATTCTCGCAGTCGAAAACTTTTTATTCTCTAATTTTGCAATTTTTGCCAGAACCTTTTGATATGTCATTTTTTCTTATAAGGCCTCGACGTCTTTGTTCAATTTATCATCTTGAGTCAAGATTCTTGACCACAAAGCCTTTAGATTTTTGGTATACAAAATTATTAATTTACCAAACTGACACTAAATATAACGTTTGACCCTCTTTTTTCTAGTTATTTCTTCACAGAAGAAGTTGAAACATTTAGAATCGAAGATTGTTGTTAAAAAACAAGATTTTTTTAATAGTACTGTTGTAGTCTGACTTGAAAATCTCGATCCAGAGTCGGGACGAGAAAAGGATTCAAAATACATTACGACTCCGGATCGGGATAAGAAAAAATACGACGCAAGATCAGGACGGGACCGGTATTGAAAATTGGTCCCGTTTTAAAACAGTTGTAGCAGAAGTGGATATCAGAAAAGTATTTGTCACAATCCAATGGCAAATAATTTTCAATATTTTTCTAGAATGTCTAGACAGTCGAATCATATTTGAAACTATGAAACAAATGTACTGTTACTTCTTTTGCGGGATAAACATTTAGGGGGATGTATTAAAACTGCCCCAAAATTTAAGTCGACTCAGATCTTTCGATCCTTATCCATAATGGGATCATCGTAGACCGAGTGAACGATCAAATTTTTTGCCAAAAATTATTTATGCTTTTTTATTTGTGAATTACAGTACTTAATAACCGTACTTAGTTACAGTACTTAATTACAGTACTAATTTTTGCGAGAAAGTCTCAAATCTGTCCGAAACATATGTAAGGCTACTTAACAGAAAATTCTCAGACTTTTCTTACATTATAGAATAGTCGCAAAACGATCACGTGACCATATAAATAAGAAGTAAGATAAAAGCGTCAAAAGTCGTGAAAATAAAAGGATAGAAGTTATTCACAACAGCTAGGTATGTGAAATTGCACTCCGATAACGAAAAATTGATTATTCCAAAAATCATTAATTGAGCTATTCAGAATAGCCTATTCTCTGATTTTGAAAATTTAAATCAATTAAAATTAAAACTTTTTATTCATATTTGAACTATGTGTTCCACGCTTAGTATGATTATATACATTTCGACATATTATTATGATAAAAAATTTTGGCGGTATAAATTATTTCTGAAAATGTGCAATGGGTCATGATGACCTCATTATTTGTCCCCTGTTGAGCGTGTGAATGGTATGGCTACCTACGCGCACTAAGGTAGGAGAACATTCTGATTGGATAATAATTTGAATAAAAGTCTTAGAAGAACTTCTCTTTCAGAAAATTAGCTTATGAGCTATTTTTCATAAAAACTAATTTTATTATAATACTTCAACTAGACAAATTACGTGAATTGTTATGCATGAATTTAAAAACAAGAAAAATGTTATATCGGCACTTTTTTCGTGATTATTCTATGAGAAGCAGAGATTTTTTAAAACTGAAATTAAAGGCAATTAATATCAATATTTTAAGGATTATTTTAATGCATTAGCAAAATAATTGCCTGAATTTTGACATGATAGACTAAATTTGGTATGTCCCTTAATTAATAACCATAGATAATTGGCATTTAATAATAAGGCGCTGCAGCGCCTGACAAGCGGCTCGACCATCTTAAACTGCGGTCGTACCCGAGTTGAACAAGATTTGACAACACTTTTTTTTCAGAAAGTTTGCCGGCTCGCTCTTTATTTATGCAGCATGATGTCAGACAATTTTGAATACGAATTTTCATTTTAACGAATTGTTTACGATTTTTCATGAAAATTTGTACTGAAGTGATAATTTTTAATGAGCTACATTTCCAAGGAATGTGAGGGAAAAAGTTTCACCTCATTCTATTCACCACAAAAAGAAATTTTTCAAAAAAGCTCGCAAATCAACAGCTTTGTAGGCTCCACTTTTCTTCTCTACTTTAACTCGTATACTTTAGACATGAATCTGTACCCAGACTCGATTTCCGGCAACTAGTGAACATTTTATAAATCGAGCCATATTAGCAAAGTTTCATTATCAACATTCATTTTTCATTAGCTTAAAATAATATTCAGCCAATTTGCTATACAATTGAAAAAAATTTTAACGAATTTAAAGGAGGATTAGAAAATAAAAAGTTCATCACAAAAAATGCGATCAAATGGTGTACGGCGACGCGTTGCCATAAATCGAGTCTACGAGCTAACACTCAAAAGTTAAAGTGAAAATTTTCAAGATTCTCAAATATCGGTTAGGATTATTTGACATTGATTCTGAATTGGCCAATTTTGGACGTCCATTTTATTCTGTGCTTTCAGTCGAAGAAAAATAAAAAAATTCTAGATATTATATTAAATATTATTTTAGTGAATTTGACTTCGATTCTAAATGGGCTGATTTTTCGGATTTAGAGAAAGCTTTAGACGATAATTCTGTCAAATTTGACGACGAAGAAGCAGAAAATGTCGCAAACGAATTGGAAGAGGTCAGAGTCGCTCTGGAGTCTGCTGGAATTCAAGCTGAGGTCAATTTATCTTCAAATGATATTTCAAATTTACTTTTATTTTCGGAAAATTTTATAAAAAAGGGCATAAACATATTTTTTGAACGTGTATCACAATCACATAATGAAACTTGCCAAATTGGCAATATGTGATTGTCAAGGTGCTAGTTAAGATTTTTCGATTCTTAGGACAAAACTGATAAAGCTTTGTTTGAAATTCAAAAATCGCCAATAATTCGTAGAAAACATCTTGAATGACGAAGTTATTTTATGATACGGGGACAAAAATAAAAAATTTTGTTCAAAAATGAAAATCGTGTAGGCGTTCAAAATGTCGAAGATCCTGCCTAGTGTGATTTTAATCTTGAGCGTCATCAATTTGATAAAGTGGCCAATCAAATCGCGGGATTCTTGAATTGAGTTGACAATCGGGTATTATGATTGGACACTGGCTCAAAGTGATGAGTCATCACTGATGACGCTCAAGATAAAAATCACACTAGGCAGGATCTTCGATATGTTGAAATTAATTTCAATTTTGTACGGAGTTCTACAATAGGTTCGAATAAATTGAATTACCAAAATACGTAGAATTAAGCACACACTTCTAACTGTAATGTTTCTTACTATTGTGAAGTGTTTTTGTCAGGTGGCTCGACTTGGGCCGCCATCGGGGTCGCGCGCATAACATTATGGGCGGGACAATATAGCGAAAGAGAGACTCTTGACATCATAGCTTAGAGCCGATAANATAAAGAATTTAGATTCGGTTTCAAGAAAATAATTGAATTTTTCTTCGAATGTTTTGTTCCGGCATCACGGGGAGTTGATTTATAAGGATTTTTAGCCTATGTTTCACTTCCGTAAAAATTATTTCGGAACTGGACATACAAATCAAATGTGAGATTAGCCAGTTTTTAGGAAAGTGTTTTGTGCATGCATAACAGTTGAAATAGAAATTTATTGATATCTTCTTTTGCCGCGAATGTTTGACCAAAGCGTTTTGTAAGGAAGTAAAATTCACTCAGTCTTCGAAATCTTCAATCGAAATTTGTTTATTCACTGAAAAATAATCTAATTTTGAGCTCAGACAAAGTCTGACAGACTTTGTACAATATCCTTAGTTTATGTTATATCATATAACTTATATACTGAGTGAATCAAATTTACAGTGAAAATGCGCTTTTCAATTAAAAAAAGTTTTTCTTTGATCTATTCAACTTAAATAACAAAGGGGGTTAGTAAATGAAAAACTGTTACAAAAATTTCAAAAATATTGTTTGATTTATAACATTAGGTTCATTTTATCGCTCCACGTGTGAATTATAAACCAATCTTTGCTCATAGCGTCATCGGAAAGTCGTCCACAGGAAATTTTTTGTTATATTTTCAAAGCGATGAAATGAACTTAAAATCAATCTAAGATTATCTACTGTATTGATATAAGAAATATATCGATTATTGGGCCCAGGCGCCCGCGGGGGCTCTTGACATATATTAGCTACTTTTTAGGTAGAAAGTTTTATATGATTCGGATTTTGAAAACGACTTGTCAAATTAGTTTCTGAGATAGCTAAAACTGAGCACTAATATTAAGTGAATATAAAATAAAAATTTCTGTCCGAATCAGACCATTTTTTGAATTTTTCTGAACTAACTGACATTGTTTAATTATCAGTTTTTTATTTAAAAATTGGAAACAATGGTCTGATTTGGACTGGAATTATGTAAAAATTTCGGATAGAAAAATGGCTAAAAAAGTAGCTGATAGTTCCAGGAGCCCCCGTAATATTGTTTATGAGCGGCATGAATAAAGTTAATTTTAGCAGTCATTATGACAGAGATAGTGACTCAACTGAGTTGATTTTTTGGCGCCCCCTAGTGAGAGCCACCAATCACAATGGTTTTCCGCCATCAAATTATGTATAAATTTTTACCAGAATTATTTTCGGGAAAATACTATTTTGTCGATACCCCTTAAAGGGGTTCCTTTAAGGGGGTTCCCAACAGCATAAATCGACTCAAAATAAATTCGATTTTGATATGTTGTAAAATAATTATTGGACATTCTATCAAATAAAAAAAATATCACCAATTCAGTGGTGATAATCTGTTAGCCGTCGAATAACTAGAAATCGTTTAATCAACGGTTCAATAATTTTCCACCTGTACTTTACGCTAAATTGAACACTAACTAGGGCGCGCGGGAACACCTTATAATATTTCTCTCTGTTTCGAACAAACAAATTATCTGTATTTCTCACAGTTAATCAGAATTGTTTTTTGATTCAATAATTGACAAAAACCGAAACTTATTTACTTTTTAAACTACCAAAAAATCAACCTAAAGATGACCCTAATTTTTTCAAAATTTTGCCTTTTTTTTCAACATTTTAAAGTTGCGCGCCTCTAGAATGAAAGTGAGTGTCATTTTTAATAAAAATTGCTTCTACACCAGTTTACTCACACGATTTGTTCGAGATATCGATGACGGGGGCTCTTGGTAATTATTTACTAGATTTTTAGCCAAAAACTTTATTTAATTCAGCTCTTGCAATTAAATTTAAAAAATTGGTCCGAATCTGACAATTGTTACCATTTTTTTAAGAAAAACTAGTAATTTAACAATTCCAGTAATCTCAGAAAAAAGACGAAATAAATTGGTCCAATTTTTTTTTTCACAAGATATTTATGCTCAGTTTGAGCTATCTAAGAATGTTATTGGATTAGTTGTTTTTAAAAGCCGAATTAAATAAAGAATTTGGCTTAAAAACAAGTAAAAATGACCAGGAGCCCCCGTAATTGATAAAGATATGCAAAAAAAAATTAAATGAAAACTCAAGGCGCTGAAATTTTAGGGCGACACTTGTCAAAATCTCAGTTTTTGAGAAAATTCTAAATTTCGAAAAATAAAAATTTCGGCCTTACAGTAGTTCGCTACTGCAGCTTTACATAATCTCAAGAATTTTCGACTTTTTTTTGTGTTTTTTTCAAGGCGCTGAAAATTTTTCTAGATTTGAAATTACCGGTTTTTAATTCGGTTTACTGGTTAAATGACATTTAGTATACATTTCAAAATCATATGACTTGCAGCCGAGGATTCGATCATTCCAGCCATACTAGATATAACTTTGTAGCTCCCACCGTATTTATGTGAAAGACATTCGAAAACACCTTTCATACCGTTAGGAACCCCTTAAGGGGTTGATCGTCGCTTTCTAAGGGTTTTCAATGGCTAATTGTCGCACAAGTACAAATTGTTGGACCAAATTTAACTCTCTCTAATATATTTGAGCTGAAATCTTGCATCCTATAAAAAATTGGAAGTGACGGATGGCTCGTCCGATCAGAACCGTGCTAACAGAAGTGACAGGATTATTATTTCAAAATGTACTCCTCCCTTGTTTTTGAAGGTACAACAATAACTTATGACTTAAATTAACCGCACAGATCGTGAGCAGATTAATCGGTTGATTTTTGTCAAAGTTCGTCGATTAAGCTTTAGAATCACCTAAAAACAGTATGTGGCACTAGTTTACATAGGGTCCACTGTTTTCTGGTGTTTCTGAAGCGAAATCGAAGAATTGTGTCAAAAACTCAACCGATTAATTTGCCCGCGATCTGTGCAGTTAATTTTAGTTATAAGTTAAGACATTCATTTTGAAGTAATAATTCAGTCACTTTTAAAAGCACGGTTCTGATTTGACGACCCATCCGTCACTTCCGACTTTTTCAGAATGCAAGATTTTTGTTTAAATATATCAGAGAGGGGTTATATTTGGTCCAAAGATTTGTACTTGTGCGAAAATCAGCCATTGAAAACCCTAAAAATGTAACGACCACCCCCTTAAGGCGTCCTGTGGAAGTTGTAGGATCTTCATTTTTTTTATTTAATCCTGATAGAGACAATACAAATATACATTCTGGTAGCTCAGAACCCTGAGCGAAAAGTCACTCAAAGATGATTGTTATCTGCCTTAACCATCCGATTAAGCGATCTTGACCAAACTTCAGTTTTCTGTTTATAGCTTGTAAACCGTGTTAATTTCAAATTTGTAATTCAAAAACTAGTCACAACAGACTATTAAATATCCTCAGCTACCTCATGTTGGATCAATTTTTTTAATAAATAATATTTTAGTGCTTAAATCACTCCCACATTCTGGCTTTTTGTTTTGTTTTCAAGGGAAACAAGTATAGGAGACTGGGTATACATAGCAAATACTTAGTATTTGAATAATCTGAAATTTAAACCGCCTGGCTAGATTATGAACTCATGATCGACTAATTTTTTTTAAGTTTGACCAGTGGTGCCGCTGAGCTTGATTTGAAAACAAATTTAAACTTAGCCTGCCCCGAAATCGTAGATTTTTTAAATATCATTTTTGAAATCTTCGTGGTCGTTTTAGTCATAAACACATAAAATTTTTTAATTGTATATATTGTTCAACACAATCACATTTTCCGATTTGAAATTACCCAGAAAATTTTCGAAATTTTTTTTTCGGAACTTTTCTTAAAGATTTTTGACATTCGAGATCTCAGTTAACCATTTATTATGATGTCATTTGTTCTGAATCAAACGATGAGATGAAGACCCTACAACCTCTTCAAGGGTGTAGGTATCGCTGATTTTGACAGTTTACGAAGCTATTTTTGGATAAACTAGCAGAGCTGATATCCTCAAAACTTGTGAATCTTGAAGAACAACTATTCATGGTGAATTGTGATTTAACAGTACTCTGATACAATTCCACCTACGCCTACACCTACGCTTTTAAAAAGCCTCCTAAAAATCGCTAATTACGCATTTTCTCCGTCAATTTTTACTATTCTTCATTATTTTTTTGTCAGGCTCGAAAAAAGCCTTACACATAATGCATTATTGTCATTAACTCGGAGTTTTGCTTTTGGCAGGAAATAAACCGAAAAAACAAAAGGTAAAATTTTTGAATTGGTCAGTTTGGGAGGCTCAGGCAGAAGCTATCTCCTCCACCAGTTGAGAAGAAACAGTTTTGTCTTATACTGCATCGGAAAGCACAGGCCTTGTTTGACAATCCATTAGAGAGTTTTTTTTTAATTTGGATTTGGCGTCTCTTGGGGGCCATGTCAACTTTTCATTTTTAGCCTAAATATATGAAATGCTCAGTTTGGGAGGCTCAGGCAAAAGGTATCTCCTCCACCAGTTTAAGAGATACAGTTTCGACTCATGCTGCATCTAAAAGCACACGACTTGTTTGACAATCAATTAGAGATTTTTTTTTTTTAATTTTAATTCGGCGTCTCTTGGGGGCCATGTCAACTTTTAATTTTTATTTTGAATTTTGACAAAATTAAGAAAGCAAAAAAAATTTGACAAAATGCTTCAAAATCATTTTTTCGTAATTTCAAACACTTTTAAGGATTTTATTGCAATTTTTAACTTGGTAGCGTCAAAAGAAAACAAATAAGCGCACTTTCAATTTAAATCATAAATCAATCAATAATTTTAGTTTTCGTTTTTCGGCCGCCAAAAGCAAAATTCCGAGGAAAGGGCGCTTTTGCATTATGTGTGACGCTTCCTCTGGAGCTCTGACACAAAATTATAAAAAATAGTGGTGAATAATTGAAGAAAAAAATGCGTATTGAGTGTTTTTAGGAGGCTTTGTAAAAGCGTAGGTGAGATTGTATCAGATTACTGTTAAATTACAAATCACCGTGAAAAGTTGTTCTTCAATATGCAAAAGTTTTTGGGATATCAGCTCCGCTAGTTTATTCAAAAATAGCTTCGTAAACTGTCAAAATCTGCGACACCCACACCCTTAACCCCTACCTCTTTTCAATGTTATATTCCCCCCTGCAACTGAGTGTTTTAAAACACACTTGTATTTTCTACCTATGAAACATGACTTCAGGTGCGCACCGGAATTTTCTTAACGCAAATAAAAAAGGCCCCCTATTGGTTTCAGATTAAAATTAGCTCTTGAAAAACTCCGACCGGAGATAAACTAATGTTTTTTTTCAATAAAAACTGCCCGACGGAGACCGCAACGAAATTTTAGGTTTGACAAAATTAATAATTTCTAAATAATATTGTAGAAAAGAATTTTGTGTTGTTTGACTGGAAAACATATAAGCCATTCGAAAATTGGCCGAACATTCGTAGGCCGGAAAGACATGTTTCCCTATATCAAAAATTAATTCAGGTATGGGCCAAGCGACACTTTTGATTTGCTTTTCTCTTTTGTATAATTTTTACGGGCCCCAATTTTGTCTTAGGGGGTACTCGGTTCGCTGAATGACTTTTTTCTGGATGGAGAAATCAGCCCTAACCGAGCAATACTAACAGGACAATAAAAGATTAGCCATGTTGTATGATTCTACCCTGTAATATTGTCAAAACCAATTTAATCACTTTGTTCGATAGCACTCTCTGAAATACTTACCAATACAAATTGTCTCTCGACCAAGATTTCAAATTATCTCCTACCAGGTTTATTTAGAAAGCAAGCTCTACAATGTTCATAACATATTCCCTATGACTTATAAACTGAGGTCCTTGTAAAAGCGTTTGTTATCTTAAAAATCAACTTCAAGTTTTTTTCTAGAAATGCCAGAAAACTACCGTTGTTTAGCATTTTTTTCACCAAAAATCTATCTCCTCCTAGGTTATATTTTTGAAATCAACCTCAAATTCCAGCAAGACACTAGCACAAAACAAGTAGACAACACCTCCAAAAGCCTTTATTCAAATTTCGACCCCAAACCTCAAAATATATTTTTGAAGTGGTCCACGTGAAAAATATGTTCCGTAAAAAAAATGTGCTTTCGATTTTTTCGAAGTCAAGTATCAAAAGAGAAGCCCACAAAAAACACTGATCAGAAAGTTGGCTCACGTCAAGGTGAAATTTTTCAAAGTTTAAGTGGTTCAATTAGAGAAACGTTATTTTTGAAAACTTCATTTTGAAAAAAATACTTAGATAAAAATGCGAAAAAACACGAAAAGTTTCGAATAAAAATTTTGATATTGGTCGGTAGTAAACACTTGGTTATCACCACAAATCAATTTGGACTAATTCTCAAAAGCCCCAAATGCCTCATAATAACCAGCGACCAGTCACCCCCATTATGAAATGGGAGGCACTGAACCAACAAATTATTGTCCAGATTTTATTTTTGACTATTTTTTTCCTGAAAATATGGCAATTGAAATCACTTGGTAGTATTTTGTAACTCCATACTTAAGTCCCAGGAACCCTACTTTTTAATTCATTTTGTTATTTATTTATTGTTGCACCAAAAATTTCTTGATTTTGAAAAAATGTAAGGACAGCTTTCGAAGAGAAAAAAATCATAAGAATTTAAGGTTTCGATAGTACACGCTCTTCGCGCGGGGTCCATCAGCTGTTCATTCATATATGTTCGAATAATTGTGACTAAAAAATCCGGAAAAATAATAGGCTTTTCCGCGAGCCTCTTAAAATCAGCTTAAAAAATTGTTTTTTGCGTTTTCTAGAGCGAATTTATTTCGAATTTTTCAAAATGATAGTACACAACCTGCGTGCGTTTCTTGTGGTTCATAAAATCGAAATAAAAAATTCCTGCTCAAAACGTCAATTTAAATTATGACCGCCAATTACATCACCAGGTGGTGCCGAGTGTAAAAATTAATAATGCCAAAACTTAACCTTATTTCTATATTTGTAGAATATTATCTTGTTCTAGTGCTGTTTAACTGCCAAAAACAAAAAATTGCATCAAAATAATGCCTTTCCGGTTTGATGAGAAATTTTGAAACTCACCAACATTCTTGAAATTAAAAATAGGGGGAACTTTCGGGGGTCTGGTCGGATATTCCATTGGCCAAAATGATACTTTCCCAAAATATTTTTTGTCTCTGTGTTTTAAAACACAGAAATGCAGGTGGAGGTAAAAGCTGATTTCTGTGCTTCGATATGCACCTCAATGAAATTCTTTTTTCTAAGCATGACCTGAAATTTGTAGACTTTTGAACTTTAACAAATATTTTTTTATTCAACTTTACCATAAAATTCAACTCCCATTTATTATTTTTTTAAATATTTGGTTTTTACAAAATTTAATATTCAATGTGCATGTTTTTGCTCACAAAAAATAGAATTCTCAGCCTTTCAGTGCAATCCATGTTCAATAATTAACCTTAAAAAAAGTCGACGAAGTTCTCAACGATTTTTATGTCGAAATCGAGAATGACATGCTTCACGTAACAACTATTCCAGCCGAAGAATTGAAACAAGCAGAACAACATAGAATGGACTCGGAATTAGAACGCGTACGGCATGAAGCCGAAATTCAGAGAAGACGAGAAAACATTTTGGATGAGCGGGCGAAAGAAGCAAGACAAGAAATTTTCGAAGGAAAAGTTCGAAAAATGTAATCAATTAACAATTTTCGAAAAAAAACTTTTAGTCACACTTTTTTAAAACAATATCTAATTTAACATTAGTTTCCAAACATGACAGTGATTCTAATCCAGGCTTCCAAAGGGGATGGTTTTTATCCCCTTTTTTATCCTTCTTCATAGCAAATGGAAGCATGTTCTTATCTAGTTTAAAACTTATATCCCAAATACTTAATAGTCGGTTGTTATCACACTGAAATTTGTTGGTTAAAGTTCGCAACAATCTTTTTATTGCTGAGCTGATAAGATGATTATTAAAATATCAGAATCTTGAAATTAATTTTTGGGATTTTGTCAAACCAAATGCGAGACACAAGAATTCAGAAAAGCATAGAGGTCAGACCAGGGATTGAATTTTCAGGGTCGATTTCTTGTTATTGAAGAGTAAATTATGAATTTCTATTTGTATTTTGCAGTTGTTTGATAGCGTGGTGTGCGTCTATAAAAAAAAATGGACAAAATATGGCCAAACTCCTCATGATGCCTATGTTTGCTTGTCCGTCTATGAGGACACTATGGGACCAGAAGGTCCAATAATCTGATGTTTGAAAATCTCTTAATATATCTCAAACTACTTCTTTTATACAACACATGTTTTTCGAAAGAATATTAATAAATCACCTTTTTTGTTACATTTTCTGTTAGTTGTTGAAAAGAAAGGACAATATGAATCACATTATATGATATTGTCAATATAATTTTGTCTATACAGAAAATGTCAGCTGATTTTAACATTAATATATTTTTATTCATGCGAATTCTCAGGTTGAAGACAATGGATTTTTCATCAATTATTATTATAATTTTTTAATCTTTAAAAACAGAAGCTAAGAAGAAACAGAAATTACTTGACGAAAAAAAGAAACTTTTAATTCTCAAAGCTCGATTGGAACAAGAAAAATTGGGAAAATCGTTTCAAAGTGCTGAAGCTCATTTAGGTAAAGTAATCGAAGAACGAAAAGCAGAAGTGAAAACGCTTTATGGAGATTTACTTATTGCAGATGAACAATATGGTGGCGCTAGAGATCGACGATGGAGGGTAGAATGGAATCAGGAAAAGTAAAAATAGTATAAATTCTAGAATTTTTGTTTGATCTGAAGTGATATTTTACCTGCTTAAAATAATGTATTTAATCTGCTTCAAAAATCATATAAGGTTATTTTTGTTATTATTTAAGATGCTCAAGAGGTTGCTTTCACCTTTTTTCTTCAAATTTTTAAACTTATTTTTAGACTTTTATTATCTCATTTTCGTCTTATTTTAAATTGCTATTCTTATTTTAATTTCAAATTTTTCTTTCCCATGTTCAAAACGTGTCTAATTAAATCCAACGTCCTGTTGGGAATTTTAAATTCTATTAATTTATTTTATTTCTATCTCGATTTTTAGATTTTTTAGTGTATGACGGACATACTTCGAAAAATGTTTTATGTCCGTTATAAGGACGGACATTTTCCCGAATGTTTCTCGTTCAGCCCTATAATGGCAGCAACTTCGAAATTCTTTAAAATCTTGTTGAAACACCTTAAAGGGGGTGCATCGAACTCGGCAGACTGGAGTCCAATTTAACTTACGAAATTAATTAGTGTTTACTTTTTTCTGCTTTATTATCGTTAGCTGAACCAGAATATAATGTGCATCTACTTATAAAAAATAATTTTTGCCTATTTAGGGAAGAATTTGAAAGTACGAAACTTTATTTTTTGAATTCGTAAAATTTCAAAAAAAAAAATCAAGCATTAATGAAAATTTTTCGCATTTTTTTGTCCAAAATTTTTTTTTTCTGATCGTTTTTTTTTAAATAGCTATGAAATAATAGCTAAAAAAAAAAGCCAACTTTAAATTTTTTTCAAATGCATGTCTACATATTTTCTGATTGCTGTTTGAAAAAAATTATAATATGTTTTATGTGTCATTATTTGTCGACTTTTTAGAAAAATTATTAAAATTTTCCCGCAAATCAAGTCCAAAATTTTTTATTTAGTGGTTTTTTGAAACTCTTCAATAAAAAATCAGGGAAGTACACATATTAAAGTTTTTGTATCTATTAAAATACCCGTAATGTCAACTAAATGAGTTGGTCGCGCGATTATCATTTCTAAACTATCGATGAATTATTAACAATGTCGGCTGTACACTCGATAAGTTGCCAAATTGGCACTAAATTTTTTATAAATTTTTCATGCTATTAAAAAAATCTCAATTAAATTGGCGGCGTAGTAATAAGCGCCAATTTCTTTAGATTTCTTTGTAGGTTTTTTTCGACGATTACTAATCATTTATTATGTTTTCAATTAAATAAAATTGTTATTTTTTGACGTTTCGCGTTCATATTTCTATAATCATTAAAGTAGAAGTAAATGAAATTTGAATATTAAGGAAACTTTTTTGTTCTCGAGAGCAGATTTAACTATTAGCGAAATGATTTGCAGTATCTTTGCAGTTTTGAAAGAATCGGCCTCAAGGTGGCCACAAATTTCATTCTAGATATAAGAACATTTTTCATATCAAAAGACTGCAATTGAAGGTCACAACTTGTTTATCTCGAGAAAAAAAGTTATTATTGCTGCTACATTTTTTGGCATTTTTGACGATCCTTTTCATCGAAAAAAACTTTCATATATCAAGGAAATTTTTAATAGCACAAAAAAGAAACCAGACTTTTTAGTCGAATAAACACCCCGACAATGTTTGAAAGTTTATTAATATTCCTATTGTCCCGGTGTTTCAATAAAAAAAAAAAATTCTAAATAGTTCAGGTTTCTAATTGGTAAATGGATGTAACAGGGGAATGGTTTTCTATATTATTCACAGATAATTAGTTATGTGTAAGAAAATAAAAAATATAAAACTTTCGCAGAGAAAATGAACACTTTTATATTGAAGAGTAAAAAAATTGAAAAAAATAATTTGTTCAACATTTTTTTGCTGTTCATACTATCGCTCTTGAAAAAATGTACCAATCTGCGGTCGATGCCACCCCCTCAAAATTATTACAAAGCAGAACTTTGGTGACTTCGAAAAATTTCTCCTCCAGAAATGCATTATTTTTTAACAAGTTTTTGTCTTATGTAGTTAAACAGCACCTAAACCCGACAAGGACCTATAAAATAACTAATTGGAGTAAGCTTGAAAGAGAAAGATTCTGGCATTATTTATTTTTATAACTACATTTGAACCTATAAACGGTAGTTAAAAATTCTTCGCGTTTGCGAGTAAAAATTTAATTACTCCTTCATTTTCTCTAATTCTCAGGATTTCAAATAATATAATTTGTTTTTTCAAAATTTACTTTCTGGGGGCTGTTTTTATTATTTGGTAATTTAAGCTATTTATCCATGAAAGACACCTCAGCCAATTCAAATAAAAATTGATTGCATTCGTGGACTGAAAAATAAAGTACCGCTTGGTCGCTATGCTCTTATGGTGTCTTTATATGACCGATTGGGTGGACATCCTATGCAGTGGTCAAAACTAGAAAGCAAGCGATGGGGAAATGCTACACTTCCAGGACAGTTCCCACATTATTCTTTTATATCAAATTTTTCCCATTTTGTTCAAATCAGCGATAAACCTGTTGTGTTTTTCTACAACTTCAATATGAACAAAAAATACCTAAACCTAATATTTCAATTTGGCTTATGCCTCTATAAGGACAATATCGAAGATTTTAGGGACCTTTATATCAGTTGCTCACAGTGGAAAATTTTTTGCTGCCGAATTGAAAATCGAGCAATCTGTATTCACCGTTGCTCCTTCTAAGGTCGATTTGAAGCCTGGAATGACTTTGACTTTCGAATTATTTCTACTCCGTGGTGCCCAATCACCAACCGATGTTTCTGTTGCTTGGGGAGCATTTCCGATTTGTGATGCAAATTTTGAAATTATCTCCGGAAAGTTCAAAACGCCTCTTTTGAGGGGTCATATGGATTCTCAAATCGATAGATATGAGCGCGTTGAACAGGAAACCGATTGAATTATATTAATAAGCAGAAATTTTCAAGAGTCAAATTACTGAGCATATTTAAACAAAATTTTTAATATATTTTGTTGATATTTCAAAACAATATATTTTCGATTTTTGACGCTTAACTCGTAGACTCGATTTTAGCCAACTAGTTGCCACACCATTTAATCGCATTTTACGATGCCTAATCATTAATGACAAGATCAGTTATAAAGTTATCGATAAACTTTGAAACAAAATGACGTTTGTGCGTTTTTAATTTGAAAATTTTTACTGTATTACAGTACTTATTTTTTGCAAAAATTTTTTAAATCACAAAATTAAACCTTTCATCGTGATCAGAAAAAAATTCTAAGACTTTTTTCCCATTACACCATAGCCCCAAAATGATCACGTGACCGTATATTTAAGGAATAAGGTTTGTAAAAGTAGTACTGTTTTTTTCCAAAAATTGCTTAAATCAATTTTTGAAAGAAGTGAAGTGGTTCCTTAGAAGTTTTTAAGACTTTTTTCCCATTACACCAAAGTCCAAAAGCGATCACGTGACCTTCAAAT
>SCLH01002068.1:64975-75517 GCA_004367855.1 Oikopleura vanhoeffeni
ACACGAGCAATAATGGCGCAAACCACCCTTTGAGAGTTGACATTTTTAAAAACAATTGGTCGTTCGCACTGAGATATTTCACTTTCAGAGACTGCTAACTCCAAAAAGCAAACTGATGACAGCTGCGGTTTTAATTCGAAGGGCATGACAATCACAAATGAAATAGCTCATACCAGATTGTGTGTTCAAAGGGGTAAGAAAACCCCTACGGCAGATGAGTTTTTCGTTACTTCAAACCACATGTAACAACACAAGCCAAGTCCAAGATAGTGACGAGCGCAACGTGAACAGACCGTGCAACCCGCCCATGGGCTCGAAGGGCCAAACGCTCCAAACCCAAAGGAACTTCAGCCTTTGGCCCGTCCTTTAGGTCAACCCGAAAAAAACCGTACTTTCGAAGGCAAAAACCCCGGGTAATAGAAGAAAAAAGAAGAAAAACCCACAAGATATATAGGGGAGGCTTCGAAGGGGACTCGGGAAAGCCAAAAGAGTCGGGCCGTTTATGTGACCGTCGTGATAACGGCGA
The DNA here is from genome assembly GCA_004367855.1 of Oikopleura vanhoeffeni. Classification (NCBI taxonomy): domain Eukaryota; kingdom Metazoa; phylum Chordata; class Appendicularia; order Copelata; family Oikopleuridae; genus Oikopleura; species Oikopleura vanhoeffeni. The sequence continues at coordinate 65,502 of SCLH01002068.1, forward strand.
GAGGAAAACCCAGCTATGGCCTTCTGCACACCAGCTGGGAGTACCAAATTTCGACATCCCAGTGACGATGAGGTATGCAAATAACGAGTAAAACCAGACTTTAGAGTTTTTTGTTACTCATGTTCCAGTTTATAAAGACTTTCGGCCAATACATTGCTATTTATTAAAATCGCATTAACCTATGGAAGTCATATTTTAAAGCGAGAGCAATTTGGAATTAGTTCGAATATAAGTATATAGATTTCTTACCAACATAACCTCGAATCATAAAAACCAAGCACTTTTGAGGGTTTGAAAAAACCTCTTGCGTAAGGGAAAACCATTGGCACTAATGTAGAGGAAGGTCCTCGCAAGAAAGAGCTCAGAAGCCTCTGATGGCAAAAACTGGGATCCAGTGATTCGAAGCTCGGAACCGAACCATCATCTGTTCCCCTTTTGACCCGAAGAGTGTCTGCAAGCACATTCTTATGTCAATAATTTTTGTGAAGAGTCGCACGTTTTGACAGGCGTATCTACAGAATCGACGTCAGTAACATTCTCCAGATGGTTGTTAGAATGATTCGGTCGTAGCCGAGAAATGGTCCAGGGTATTCTTATTTTCTGAACATAGACAGAGTTTGAAAAACCCGCATTTTTTTCCACCGCACAAATTGTCCGGCGAAGAACGCCCGCGAAAAATGTAGTTCAAAACGTTGCACTTTCGATCAAGATACGAGACCGCGGAAACAAGTCCTAAAGACTTTAACTGTAAGTTCAGCACACAAATGCGTGTCTCAAATCAGAGGTCTACGCGCCGACTGAAACTCACGTTAAAATTGGGAATGCCCGGTACCCCTGACTCCCAGCGCTAACATCGCACTACCAACGACTAAAAGTCTGGAAATTTTTTGTCTGAGTCGTTGCTTAGCTAGGCTAGTGTCTCACATTTTGCCTTAAGGGAAGGTCAGCGACAAAGTCTTGACCGAAGATCTCAATATTGCTACGCAAGGGTTCGCACTTTTTATAATATTATTTAATGTGATAAGCGAACCTCGTAAGTTCCTCATGTGGAAGTGGGTCGACCAGATACTTTGACTAATTTAATGAGTAAGTTGACCACTACAGACGAAGAGCTATGATGGCCGAAATCACCTCCGAAGGCTTCTGGAGTTTATATTCGCTATTTCATAATCGTGGAAATTGCGCGGTCCTCAAATTCCATTTTCCTGGTTGGACCATACGCATTTCACGTTTTAAGGTCTTATACCACGTATTTAATCATAAAGAAATCTCTGGTGTCATTGACACATTTTGTGTTATTCAGGTCTCCTACCGCCATTTTCTAATTCCGCGCGTATCACACCCTCAATTACTAATACCGGACAAAAAAAAATACCCGCGAACAAAAAAAAAATAAAACCGTATTTTGATAATACAGACTGAATTTATTGTTAATGCACCTGCCATTTTATAAAGTATTTATAATAATGGAGTATGTAAATTTCTTTTGGTCCCGTTTGTTGATTAGTCAACTGTTAACACGAAGGTAAAAACGACTTTGAGTCACCTCCCAAAGCCGAAGTGCTTAAAAATTGCCCCAAGGCAAATCGAAGCAATAAAGCCAAGTGGCGGCGAACAAAAAGAGCGGAAGGCGTAAGGACGACAAGTCTTAAAGGCCAAATGGGCAATGGTCGTATAGACGCCGAGCTAAACAGGGCTGTGACCAACCGGAAACCGCAAACGGCCCACGCGCAATTATTATTCCGTAAATGTGCGTCACGGCATCCACCAAGTGGTGGTATCTGCCTCCGGTAACCCCGAGGACAGCGATTCCTATGAGAAGGCTGCTTGCCCGCGAGAATAAAAGCCTTTGACCGAGAGGCCATTCATGGTGATTCTACAGGCGGCAAAAAAAAAGCCGAAAAGATGCTCAATCATCGAAGAAGCAGAAGAAGTTAATTATGGTATTTATTATTACTTGAGTTCATATCTTTTGTTGTTTTTTCACAAATGTGAGGGGTGGACTATAAGACATAGCTGTAGAGTAAACACCATAAGGTTTGCGAGAAACCCTTAGTGAAAGGATTTTCGCGCAAGCCAAATAAGTGACGTGTACTGAATACATTTGGTTGCACATGACCACAATATTTATCAATGAACATTACTTGTTCGGGGCGAAACGCAGCTCCTTAATGGCTAGCAAAATGACCCCGATCCGCCCAACACATTTCACCAGCAACACACACACACACAAAATGGAAGCACACCAACCCTAAAAAACCTTGAAAAAAAAATACAGCGGCCAACTATGTCGTAATAGAGGCACGGAATCAGTTTGACGAGGTGTCAGAAAAAAAGTCCAGAATGTTTCTGATCCCCGAAAAACGTTATTGGTGACGGCAGCCGAATTTCCGAAAATAAGAAAAAAAAAAAAAAAAAAAAAAAAAAAAAAAAAAAATACTGTAATTACAGTCACCAATACAGTGAACATTAAAAACGCACACAAACGTCAGTTCTGAAGGTTTATCTACTTTATAACCGATCTAATCATAATTAAGCGTCGTAAAATCGATTAAAAATGGAAGATCACTACGGCCAGAAGCAAGTCTACCAGTTATAAATCTAGCTGCTTAGGCTAGTCACAGCTATTTCAATTGAGAGAACGGGACACACATACTCAAACGTCCTGACCACAAACGCCAGACAGTTGTCTCAACGCCGACAAAAAATTGTCAATCATAGTGTCAGGACGTTGAGAGTGGGACTTTAAAAAATTAAAGCGAATCAACAATCTGAAAGGCAAGATCTCGCGTTAGCGCAAACGCTGAATACAGCGAAAACAGGTCTAGAAGCAGACCCAGCTTCCAGAATCAAAAAAAAAAATGGTGAATTGTCTGAAAAAATATTATACTTACTGACATAGTCGCACGAAAAGGCGAGGAGAATCTGGCACAAAGTTGGCTGCTTCAACCCTGTGAGCAATAAAAAAAAGTCCGCCAAGGCAGCAGTAGCCACAATGGCCTACTTAATGTTTTACAGAAAGCTAACCGTGTAGCACAGAGCCACACAGTGGCCACGCATACTAAAATCATGCAAAAACGGCAAAAACGGCGGAGAATCCTTTCTCAAATACATATAGAGAATTTGATTCGTTCGAAAAAATAATTGAAAAAATTTTTAAGTGTTGTCCCAAATTGAGGGGTTATTAGAAGGATTTTCCCTAGTCACCTCCTGAAAATTATTTCGGAACTAGACATAAAGTACAGTGGAGATACCGAGTTTTGAGCACACACACATACCAGGTGAAATAAATTTATTATGGTATCGTAGGGGCAGATATTTTGTTTCGGAAGGAAAATTTCTAAATTTAACTCAAGTATCGCCATGAAAATTAAGATGAATTAAAAAGAGAATTAAGCAATCAAAAGCTCACAGTTGGACTTTCTTACGCATATACACTAAAAAATAAAAACAGTTATACGCGTTTTATAGGCAAAACAACATTAATCAAAACTCCTGATGTCCAATCAAAAATTTTCGAACTATAAAATACTTTTGATCGGTGAAAAGAAGAACAAGAGCGACAAAACGACTGATAGGCCAGATACTATGTGCATGTTCGAAAAAAGGTCACTTGTGAGACAACGGTAACCGACTACCGTGAAGTGGTTTACCTTGCGTTTCCATTCATATTGTTCTAGAAACTAAAACTTTAAAATCCTAGAATATAAAATTCGGATGCGAAAATATACCGTCCACCCGGACAGAAAAATGAAAATTCCAACTGCTACGCTCGTGACAACATTAAGAGTAGAGCCACAATGGTGCTCGTGGGGAAGCTTGTTATATGGCTCACAGGGTTAAGCAGTTGGAAGGAATTTTTCTGCATAAGGAAGTGAGAAGGTAATACTTTCGCATCCGAAATTTAATCAGAATTCAATTTTAGATCTAGAAAATAACGTGAAAAAAACCGAAAAGAAAAGGTACACCATATCACGTGATTCACCGTCACAGTTGTCTGCACAAGTAGACTTTCCGTCGGAAAACGCACCATCACAAATACTGGCTACGCATCGTTGTCCGCTTTGATTAATTTCCCCTTAAATACTTTGGTTAGAATGCGTAGCCACCCACGTAAAAACAACACGTTAAAGGAGTAGTGGCTAACGCAATCTAACCAAAAAGTGATAAAGGGATATCTCATACATCAAAAGTATTATAATGAGTTCAAAAATTGATGAAAAAATCCTGAATTCGATACAAAATGTTCATTTTTCTATAAAAGCAGATATTACACTTGTTTATCAATCAAGTTCATATGGAAAACAAGTGACAGCCTTGATGAGCAAATTCCACTTTATAAACAGAAATTTTGTCAGGATACTGAAGTTGAAAATTAGAAATTCACGTCCGAAAAAAAATATCTGCCCCTAGATACCATTAATTTTTATTTCCACTGTTAGCAATGCACAAACACGCACAAAAACTGCTTATCTACACGTGTATTTCTATCTAGTTCTGAAATAATTTCAGGAAGTGAAACATAGGCGAAAAATTTCAATTTTTTTTTCGGAACCGAATCAAAATCCTTATAATGTGTTTGAAAGAAAAGACTCTACGATCCCGTTTTTTGAATGATTTTAGGTATGCTAGAGCCATAATTGTGGCTCTGTGCTCACAAGGGTTAAGTTCTATCAAGTCAAAAATTTGAAGGATAAAATTTATTTATGGGACATATAAAATATTCTCATTTGGAATTTTTTTAACGGAACATTTCAAAGAAGTTATGAGTGAAAATCCCGAGATTGGCTCTCCATTTGATACTGTGATTTATTGTTTAAAGTTGATCATTTTTATTTCACTGATAATTTAATATTTTTTTGTTATAAATTTGAATATTGTGGTAATTTCACAGTTTGCACTTCTAACACATTTCAGTTTGCACAAAGTAAGGCTTTATTGTCGTGATCGTTTTGAACTTTGTCTTATAAGACGATCGGCGCTCGTTGAAATCGCTGAAATATTTCTGCTCAAAGGAACAGTTCGTCCACCAACCAAATCAACCTCATCGTCTCCTAGACCGTTTATTTTGCAGTAAAGGATATGACACTAAAAATAAAATTTATTTTTGTCTATCAGACAATTATGAATTTTATTTTGGTTCAAATGGTTAGCTAAGGTAACTTACTTTCCACTTAATCTCACGCTTATCCATTTCGATTTTAGCAGTTTTCATGTTAATGTCATGCAGCATGTTTCTTTCTTGATTGTATTTTGGATCATCAATCTCGATAAATTCTGCATTTTCAATATTTTGATCTTAAAATCAAGATTTATTGCTAGAGCAATAATTTCTCCTGTGTGGAATTGTGCCCGTTTGTCATTTATTTTTGCTAAGTTAATTTTTTTAGACTTGACAGATTTGACTATGCCATATATAGACGAACCGTATGAGATATTAAAAAACGGTTTCTTGCAGTCAACTGGAAACTAAAATGCCTAGGCAAAAATGTGAGATTTTCAAATGCCCGTTAATGACACAATATGGGTATGAAACGAAATAAGAAAAATTTTAATAATAGTTTTTGTTGTTAAAGATTTCTTACTTGAATTTAAACGATACCCTTTTCCCAACGGAACTCCATCTCAAAAACGTTAACTGTCTTTATAGCGCGTGTTCGAATCTCACTGATGTTGTCAAAGTGATTGCCTTAGTGCTAAGTGATTGTCTTAGTGATTGCTTGAGTGATTACACATCGATCAAATTTAGCGGTCCCAATATCAAGTATCCTTGCCTATAATCATACTCAAGGCAATCAGTAAGACAACATTGGTGATATTCGAACACGCGCGATAGAAATAGTAAACGTTTTTAAGATGGAGTTCCGTTGGGAAAAGGATATAACATATTTGCAGGTACTTGTTTGATATAATAAACTGTATTATTCAGAAAAAATCGCAAACAATTGATCCAAACTGAGAATCACCGGTTAATCGGTAAAGCAAAAACGAATCCAAAAATTTTTCAGTCTCCAGTTAAATGGAAAAAACCGTTTTGTGATATCTTATTCGGTTCGTCTGTGGTGGCAAACTCAAATCTGTTGCGTCTAAAAATTACCAGAAGTCTAGCGTGATCTAAACCTCCGGTTTTAATCAAATTTTTTGAGCGCTTTCACGGAAAAGTAACAAGTTGCTTTGCAAACTTCTATGTTCTCTTGGCCTCGAGATTAAGATAGACTAAACTTTATATGCTATGTGTAATTCCTCATTTGACTTGTATTAACCCTATAGAAAAGTCACATTAACAAATTGTGTTTCAACCTACGCAATTCTATTGTGAGACAATGGGGGACATCCGAACAAAAATTAATAATGGAAAAGACTAGGAATAATATTTTCTAAAAAGTGACATCTTTAGAAATAACCTGCAATTTTCGGTCTTTAATCTACAGGTGTTTTCCGAAAAAATAAACTCAACCTACGCAATTTATCGAAATCACTTTTAAAGAAAAAAATACCTTAGCCGTCAGGACAAAAGTTGAAAATGCAGCAGTTTCAGAAAAATGTTTCCTAAAAAATGAATCATTCATAAGCAACCTGCAATTTCTGGTCTTTAATTTACAGATGTTTTTGAAAATAGCTCCATACCTCGTACGGTTAATGTTTTTAAGATTTTACCAATCTGTTTTTCATCTAATTCAAATATCAGTATTTAATGTTCCAATTTTAAACATAAACAATAATTATCTTGATATTTAAAACACTTGATTATAATTATTGTACAGTGTTATCCCCAGCACACCGCTATGGTCCTGGTGTTGTCGGTATTGAGACGAGATCGACGCTTACAATCAGTAGTGATACTACCCACATATTGTATCTGTCGACATGCGGAGAGATTTCGTGAGCGAAGCCCTCTATCTGACAATGGGAAAGTCCAACCTCATTGGCTGAGTTCCCTCCCGTGGCTGACACATACATTTTTCTGGTTGTAAAATTATTTATGTCAATTTTTGAATTTCTAAAAATTACCTATTCGCTCTATATTATCTTGAATTGTTTGCATTCTATCCCTATGATGGATTTCTGCCATTCGTTTCGCTTCACCGATATTATCCAAAACGACATCGTTATTCTTAAATTCAAAAAATTATCTAACATAAATAAAATTATTAACCACCAAATCCGCAATTCTGCCTTTTATATATCCCTTTATGATCTTTTGATTGATCTAATAGATGTGAGTAACTCACAGTGAGTTGAGGGAGTCAATCCTAACCCTCCTAAGACCCCTTCTAGCCACTCATGAGGCCGCTTTCTCTTCTTTTCAGCCCACATCTATTAGATTAATCAAAAGGTCATAAAGAGATATACCAACCTTTTTGCCAAATAAATATCTTATCTTGTTAACACTGAAATAAAGTAACGATCAAACTAAACTTCATTTTTATTAGTTAATAGCAGAAAAGGCTATTTTTGTATTCAAGCACTGATCAGCGATATTCGGTTAATCCATGTCCAAAGGAAAATTCATTGAATGCAATTTTGAGTATCATTAGCTTTATTGGCCAAAATCCCATACACTGACTGTACCCTTATCCAAACTCATTAGCTCGGCGAAAAATCGTCCGGATAAGGATACATGGCTATATAGACGTTTGGGCTCATGAGCGTTCTCAGCCCGACAAAAATCGTTCGGGTTAGAGTACAACGTCCCGATAAAGGTTCGGATAACGGTACAGCTAGTGTACCCGATATCCATTAACGAGGAAGATAGATATTATCTATTTTGGTCTAGTACATTATGTACGTTAAGTGGTACCAATTAACTAGACTAAACACAAAAATATCTATCTTCCTCGTGAAGGGATATCCCTTTATTGCCCTCCTGTTCTTGTTTGGTCCCTCAAAAACACGGGGGTGAAAAAACCACGCGTCAATTGAAAACTAGTCATCCGATAGGTTCTTAGAAAACTCAAACTGTGCACAAATATCTAGTGAATAATACAAAATAAAAATTGGTCCGAATCAGACCATTGTTTCTATTTTTTTCTCAGACCTTTGTTTCTATTTTTAACAAAAACTAATAATTAAACAATTTCAGTAATCTTAAAAAATTAATAAAATCATTAGTCCTATTAAAAAAAGGTTTCAATGTTCATATTCATTATATAATTTTGCTCAGTTTGAGCTATCTAAGAACTAAATTGCTCGTTTTGAAATGAAGCGTCGTTTCTCACCCCCCGTGTCTTTGAAGGACCAAAAAAAGAGAGGAGGGCGATAAAGGGTATATAATAGAAAAAAGAGAAAGATCCCATAAAAAATTTGTTTTAATCGGACCAACGTTTCTTATTGTTTTCTGAGATTACTGTCATTTTTAATTATTAATTTTTGAATATTAGTTCTCGTTAAAAGATAGAAACAATGGTCTGATTTTGAACAATTTTTATATTGTATTATTAACTAGACATTTGGGCTCAGTTTGAGCTATCTAAAAACCTAATCGGCTGAGTCGTTTTTAAAAGACGGGTTGTTTTCTCGCCCCCTCCCCCGCTTTTTGACGGCCTAAATCAAGGCCAGAGATATATCATACATGGAAATTGTATATGGAAATTGTTCCAAATTAAACCATTGTTTTTATTTTTTAACAAAAACAAATATTCAAAAATAAATAATTAAAAAATTACAGTAATCTCAGAAAACAATTAGAAACATTGGTCCGATTCAAACCAATTTTTAATGTTTATATTAAACTCAGTATGCAACCGAAGTCGCTACTGATCTTGAAGTAAAGAGTTTTACTTAAATCCTCAAGAGAAATTTGTATGCTTATGATTATATATTTTCGTCATCAACAAAAAAGTTATATTGTCGAATTCAACAATAATGTCGTATGCATGATCGTGTGCATTTGGAGGTTAGTTTTAAAAGATGAAGACCAACTTGGCTGATGAGAAAACAGTGAATATTATACTTACGGCTTTACTATAAATTGCATTTTTGAGATCATGCTTTTGCTTCTGAAGAGAATTAATTTTTGCACTTTTTTCTATCTTCATAGACCCTTCCACATTTTTGACAGTGTTCATTTCCAGTAAAACTGTTTCTCGTTGTTTTTTGACGACTTCAAGTTTATACAAGAGATTATTCAAAATTTCAGTTTTTCGATTTTTCTTATCAATCAACATATTTTTTGTATCAGATTCGTTTTCCCTAAACGTACCAATAAATTTCGAATTATTTACTTGTCAAATGTTACCGTAGAGCTTCCTCGTTGATTTCTTCTGGATTTATTGCGGGGTATTCATTAATTTCATTATTAACAAACTTTAGGGTATTCAAGTTTTCCCTCAAACGTTCGTTGAGAAATTCAGCTTGGGCCGTTTGATTTGATAAAGTAACTTTCAAATCATGTTGACGCGTCTTAAAAATTAAATTTAAATATAAGTAAGGGAGAAGTGTTCGTTAAACATACGAGTTCCAAAATTTGAGAATTTTTAGTAAATCTGTGAGAAAGCAAAAAATATGCCTTTATTGCCCTTGGTTAAAGATTTGGTCCATTATGTTACTAAACCAGTATGTTAATAACATATCAGACCAAATCTTTAACGAAGGGCAGTAAAGGGATATGTTTTGAATATTTTTTTTTAGCAAAGTACGTACAATATAAATTATGTTTGTCAATCTGCTCAACCATATGATTCATCGAAAACATACTGATTCATCGAAAACAACGATAACCTCCCGCCTACATGGATTCAAACTCATAATTATAATTGTAAAGCAAACTGTTTACGAATTAACATTTTCTAGATGAAATTATTGATTTTTTCAGAAAACAAAAGCAAGAAATTCTTTGTGGTGGCCAACCGCTGGTGGGCTTTAAAAAACTTAATTTTCCTAATTTAACCATTTTAATTTTACAAACAGGATAAATCGTTTTCTGCGGAAATTGTTAATTTTTTTAATTCACAATTTGGAAAATACCAGTAATCACCTGTAAATGAATATTTTTATCCCTCAAATCGTTCAAAATA
>SCLH01002069.1:22282-48447 GCA_004367855.1 Oikopleura vanhoeffeni
TTTTGCTGGAGAGGGGGAGGGGCGTGCCTAAAATAAAAGTTACCTAAATTTTCTGATAAAAATCAAATTTGCGGCAGTTTGCGGGTAAATTCAAATATGGATTTTTACCTTCAAAACCTAAAATTCTCTCGAATTTTTTTTCGATAATTTTCAAGTTTTCAAATTCTACCCTCGAATTTTTTGTTTTGAGCTAAATTCACCAGTTTAAAAGTTCAAATTTTCGCCGGTCCGAACCCTAATTATGACTCATAATTAGGGACCGTCAGCTGGGGATTTCTCGATGATCAAGTTGGATATATAAATAAATTTCATTTTTACTAATACGTTATCGACTTTAAGTTTTTTTTTAGGTCACCCCACCCTTTGTCCCCATGCCATTTTTTAACAAAGCAAGATATTCCCAAACGGTTTTCTGCATCCAACAGCAAAGAAAAACCTTAACGACCAAAATTTTTTACCGGAAGTCCGGTAATACTGGAAATCGACCGGTGAAAATTTAAAATGACGAAGTCGAAGCTCAGACAGAAGAATATGACCACTAAAAATTTCTCAGACTCATAATCTATGACCCGAAATATCAGAAAGATCGAATGTGCCAATTTGGCCTGACCTCAAACGCCGTTTTGAACCAAAAAACGGACTGTGTTTTTGTGGGGATTTAAACATATTTATTATATATTACACATGTGACATATGTTTTAGTTGTCTGAAGCATGTGCTACGCATATTGACCATGTTGATGCTGTTTTGGATGTTGATTGGTCACCAAATGGAAAAGAGTTAGTTTCCGCTTCATACGATAGAACTATCAGAATATTCTCACAAGGACAAAACAGAAGTCGAGAATGTTATCATATAAAACGAATGCAAAGGACTTTTGCTGCTAATTATTCAGGTGATTCATAAATATCACACTACAGTAGAGTGTATTTAGTAGGACGCGTCCTAAGGATTTTAAAAGTACTGTCCCACGAAAAGTACTTTAGTATACTTTAAAAATATGCCTTGGTATGATACATATGTTTCAAACGTATCGTACCATTGCGTATTTTTAGGAAACAGTTAAGTACTTTTCGTAGGACAGTACTTTTAAAATCCTTAGGACGCGTCCTACTCAAGACACTTTACTGTATAATATTTCTCGCTTTAAAAGTCAAATTCCACTTAACCCACCAACTGAGTTTGGCCATATCTGGCCAATCTGACTTTCGAAAAACCGTTTTGTATGACTGTATTATCCGATTGACGTGTAATTTGCATTACTTGGGTTTTTCACTATATTCTGGCGGCTTTTTTTTTCAGCGAGATAATCAGTTGGACGAGTTTTTCGGGTCACCTTTTGGGGTCATATTACAAAATTTGACCCCAAAAAATATTGCCCAGAAAATTTGAAAACGAAAGTTANAAAAATCAGTCTCATATCACCCACAGTGACAGAGAAACCGACAATTTAAGATTTGACCGGTAATTACCGGAATTCCGGTATCCGGGTTGAAAATCGAAGAGCGTTATGCAAGGTATCGAATCATTGACTCCCATCTGTTCTTGGAATTTTCAAAATCGGTTCACCCATCTTCGAGAAAAACTCGTCCAACTGATTATCTCGCTGAAAAAAAAAGCCGCCTCTATCTTTTGGTGCTAAAATCTCCCCTTTGACTCTCTTACTTTATTAAATATAACAACTTTGTCGGGGCACCCTTTTCAATCTCAAAAATTGACATGAAGTTTTTGACTTGATAAATTGGTCGAAATTGAATTTTTCAAGCTTTCACCAGAATGAAATTTTCAATAATTTTATGTGTAAAAAATTTTAATTTTAAAAGATTTTATCCACCCAATCGAAAAGTCACGCGACGCTATTTGTCTTTCTCGGCGGTGTTCGCTCAGCTTCCGTCGGTTAAATAGTCGCCGTGAAACTATTTCTAATTCGGATTTCTGACCTCGATTTACCCCCATAGCCTCATTTTTATGGCCTGCGTTTTTTGCTCTAGCGGCTTTCGAAAGTATTTTTTTAATTGCCTGAAACAGTGCCTGATATATAGTTGGGGATCTGAATATATTTTTAAGGTGACGGGGAATATGTGATGTGTGGTTCTGACGAAGGAAACATCCGAATGTGGAAAACTGTTGCTTGGTCAAAACAGGGTCAACTCAATTTCCGACAGCGCCAGTCGCTACAGTACGCGGAGGCCCTTAAGAAAAAATTCAAATATCACCCAGAAGTTAAACGTATCGCCAGACATAGACACTTACCAAAAACTATTTATAAAGAAAGATTGAAAGCGCGAGAAATGATAGATAGTCAGAGAAGAAAAGAATCGAACAGAAGAGCCCATTCTAAGGCGGGAACAGTACCTATTGTACCTCAGAATGAAAAAATTGTGCAGGAAACACTGCAATAAATACATTATACCTTAAAGTGTACTGTCCACTACACAGTTTTGTGGGGTTGGCAGTAAAACGACAAAAAACGAAAAAGGCAAAAAATCACTATTTTGGCATTTTCGGCCTAGAACACTCTTTTTTCAAAAAATTATTGGATTCATGTACTTCAGAGCGCGATTTAGATTCTAAGGTATCTTTCAAATCGCAGTACACATTTTGGTGAAGCTGATTAGGTGAAATAGGCCTTTTTTCAGAAACATATTCTTTCGGTAAAATTTTCAGATTTTTATCCGTCCATAAAATTTTTTCAAGTTTATTTTAGAATCTAAATCGCGCTCTGAAGTACATGAATCCAATAATTTTTTGAAAAAAGAGTTTTCTAGGCCGAAAATGCCAAAAAAGTCATTTTTTCGTTTTTTGCCGTTTTACTGCCAACCCAGTTTTGCGTTCATATCTCGTTAAAATCTGTTGGAAATCAAATTTTTTACAGAATTTTTAAAACAATTACTGTCAAATGTGTCTAAGAGGACAAAACGACAGAAATCCGGCGATTTTTGGTCATTTCCGAGAAGTAGATGCCTCTAAGAGGACAAAACGGGCGTTATAACTGTATTGAGGAAAAAAATGACAAAACGACACTGTCAAAAATGTTTAAATGGATTTTTTTTTGCAAATTCTTAGTCTATCTAAAGTCTATTTTTGACTTCAAAAACTATAATAATTTATTTAATTTTTTTATATTTTCATTTCTTTGTTTTCTAGAAACAGGACTTCCGGTTTACCGGTGTTATCACTAAAACATGGATTTCTCGAGTACAGTCATAGGTTGATTTTTTCGGCAATCACCCTAAAAATTTTTGACCAACATTTCCAGGTGTCAAATTTTGTAATATGACACCAGTTGGGGTCAAATTACAAAATGATCGGGTTCCAACTTTTTCTTGAAAATCTTTCTTTTTTTGAAAAAAAAAGTTTAATCAGGTGTCTGATTACTTCCAAAAAATTTTTAAAGTTGCGCCTAAGTATTGCGAACATTTGGCTTGCATTTTTCGCTCTCTGGCGCTATTTCGATTTTTTACAGCATTTTTAGAAAAAAAAAATTTAAATTGAAAAACGACACGGTTTCAGGTGGACAAAACGATAAAAATTTTTCTGTCCTCTTAGACACATTTGACAGTACATGTTTGTTCATGTTGCATGCTGAGAGTTAAAATAAGCACCAAAATGCCTCAAAGTGTTTGAATATTGGAAAAAAAGCAAAAAATAATATTTTTTCATCAAATTTCATTTTTTGAGTTTCAAATATTGAAAAATTATAGTAAACTTTATATTCCTCCAGAATCAAGCCGAATCAAAATTTATGGAAAAAGCCACGATCAACCTCAGAACGTTTCTAGCTTTCATTTCATTTATGAACCGAAAAGTTATCTCGAAAATTTACAGAGGAAATAGTTTTTAATGGAGCCCTTAAAAACCCGTTTTTTTGGGAATTCTAAAACTCTTTTATTCGTTAATGCGTCCAAGAAAATTATTTTTTTTGAAAAAAGCCGCGATAAAAAATTAGTATTGCCGTTTTGATGGCTCGGAAAAAAAATATCAAAAATTGCGAGAGGAGATAGTTTTTTAGTCTGACTTTGAAGTCTATGTGTGTGCGTAGGTGGCATAGTATCAGATTACTGTAATTTTAAAAATGATCTTGAAGAGTTGTTCTTCAAGATGAAAATTTTTTTGAATCATTTCCGTTGCCTGTTTGTTGAGAATCGGCGTAGCAAAAAGCCCAAAACAGCGACACCCACTCCCTTAAAGCGGAATACTTTTAAGGGGTCAGGGACTGTAACAGTTATGACGCGAAGTGATTGAATTCGGTGGTTAAAACGGCTCAACAATTTGGCAAGTTTAATATTAATTTAATTACAGTATGTGTTTTTTTACTCCGGAAATGGCAAACGGCTTTGAAGCCAATTACCGCCGATTAAAAATTGCAACAGGGCCCATTATTTTTTAAACCCTCGCTATCGACAAACCTCGGCTTTCAAAATATTGGCGACAATTGGCTTCAAAGCCGTTTGCCATTTCCGTAGTAAAAAAACACATATTGTAAGTAAAAATAGTTTTTATTTAATTTTTGGCAAAAGTGTGATAGTGATTCGATAGTATACAACTCATGAAGTTTATTTGAAATAGAGCGAAGAAGCAGTTTTACAAAATTAAATAACAGAATCGGCCAGATTAACCGGATGTCCAGTACTTCCGGTTCAGATTATACCATGCAAATTAGCGCAGTGGTAATTGCGTAGGTTAGGATACAATGACTTGAGATTGAACTTGAATTTCTCCGTTTTTATTCACCGCAATAATAGTATAAACACCAGAGTCCTCTAACATACTCTCCTCCACCTTCAGAGAGAAACATTCACCTAAAATACGGTTAACACGATTTGAAATAACAAATTTTGACAGTACCGATATTACATATACCTTTTACACATTTATGGTGATTTAGGATCGTTTTTGACTTGCACATCATTTTTGAGTAATATTTATCGTATTTCGTAAAACATTAAAGATCCCTATAAACTAAAATTTGCGGATCTGTCCGGTAGTTTCTACAAAAAAATAGGATTTTTCGTAAAAAATTTGTTGAGATTTTTTTTGTAGCGCGCTCCAAAGTCAAAACCTTTCTTAAGAAAAATCTCGGCAAATTTATTACAAAAAATCCTAACAATCCGCAAATTTTATTTTTGAGGGATTTTTAATATTTAATCAAATACGATAAATATGACTCAAAAATGATGTGCAAGTCAAAAAACGATCCTAAATCATCATAAATGTGTCAAAGGGATATCTTTCATTTATTTTATCACCTCGTTTTAATATTATTAAAAGACGTGATTTGATCACTTGTTATTAGTAAATCATAATAAGTGTTAGTAAAGTGAATTTCTGCACAATAACATGCGAGTGATTACATACATGCGAATGTCAAACACTTAAAAACCATTCTACTTGAAGCGCTTTTATGTTCATCATCGGTTCGGATTACTCGGATGTTTTAAAGAGTCATAATTTCAAGAGTTTAGGTTTTATTATGAAAACTACAGGTTGAGTTTTCATTTTTTTTTATGGCTTTGAGCGGACCAAAAAAGATAAGGCAATTCCCCCTCCTTCGCTCATTTTGATTGGACAAGAGAGCTAGTCCAGCAAAAGCCATTGGAAATTGAAAACTCAACCCGTAGTATTCCTAAAACGGAGTAATAGTCCAAAAATTAAAAGAATTGTGTCATGAAATAGCACCTGTTAATGGGAAATTTTGACAATTTTTTAATGTTTTTTTATTACAAAAATTCGGAAGTTGAAAATTTTTTGAAAAATTAAAGATTTTTGAAAACTTAAGGAGGTTGTAGGGTCTTTAAATTCAATATTGGACATTTTGAAACGCTTGTAACTTGTGTTATTTGTTCTGGATCAAAAGATAAGATATAGAGTCTCTATTAGATAGAAACAAAAAAAATTTGGTAAAAATTATATATTTTTTTGAATAACAGTTCCCGCGACGATTGTACTTATTATTTTGTGAGCAACTTTTCCCAGTTGAAACTAATTTTTAATAAATATTTTCATTTTTTTTTATCAAAATTCTCATCTTTTTTACTTCTTAATTACATTTTTAATATTTGATAAATTTAACTGAAAAAAAACTATGATTGATATCAAAAAAAATCGGGAGAATTAAGCGGGCATCTCCCTCAAATCCAGAGTTATTTTAGTCGTTAAAAATTATCTTATTAAAAATTTCTTTTTTCAAAAAAATTTGGTGATATTGGGCACTTTCGGCAATATGAGGACAGTATATAAATAAATTGTTTCGTTCAAAAATGAAAAACGTGTCGGCGTTGGAAATAACAACATAATTTAAAAGTTTTTTTGTTTAATTTTATAATGAGTTTTACAATATGTTCAAATAAAATACCTAAATGCGTAGAATTACGTACTCCACCAAACGCAATCAAATGAAAATCCAAAAAAGTAGATATGGGAAATTAAATCTTAAAATATGACGTCGTTTACGACGCACTTAGTTTAACTTGTAGTAAAAACCTCGAACGCCCACGCAATTTCGGCGATATGGGCACTGGCAGGAATAAAGCTTAAAATTGTGAAATTGCGTAGGTTTTTCGGCGATATGGGGCCTCCCCCTGTACATTTGTTCGCGGATAAGTGTTAGTGAAGTGAATTTGTGCATAATTACATGTGTTGATGTGATTTCAAACACATAAAAGCCATTCTACTTGTACTGTACCATTCCGTGTGAGATGAACACCCTCCTCAGGCTCGTGCCCGATTTCTTCGTCTTCCAACATCCAAATAACTCGATCAGCGTTACTAATCTAAAAATATATATTTATTTAATTAACTTATAATAATTCATCATGTATATACAGTAGTTGTTGGCAATGGGCAACACGCCAGCTTTTGGCCAAACGTTTTACTCATCGCCAACACCTACGCGTAATCATTGAAAAAATCCGCTTAAGGGTATCCCGGTTCCTACATTTTCTGCAGTTATTATGTCATAAAAATGCACTCAACAATTGTTATGTTTGAACGCATAAAACAATCCAAATGAAACAAAAAAATTTTTTCGAAAATTTGCCGTTTTTCGATTTTTTTCTAAAGTAATTTTTCTAAATTATGTTCAAAAATACGTTTTGTGTCAATTTGACCTAACTTAAAATCTCAAAATATCGGGTAACGTAAGCCAATTTTCTCTTCAGTGTTCCCGCTTTTGGCCCTCGAAAACGCACATTTTCGGAAATTTTCCTCTGAAAAATTAATATTTGAGTTGGCGCGAAATTTCAAAAAAAACGCTTTCCACAGAAGTTTTATATGTTTTGAGCATTCTTCTGCAAAAAATTTAAGTGATTTTAAATATAACTCAGAAGAGATTAGAATTTCGATTGGAAATGTCAAAAAAACGACGGTCTATCGATTTATTTAGAAACCTAAGACCACTTATCGACAAAACACGCTTCCAAGAAATTTTTTGCTATTATAATTTCGCGGTTATGTTAAAATTTAAGTTTCTTTCAAAATATAACTTCAGAGGAGATAGAATTTCAATTTTGGCTTAGGTCTCCCTGTTTTGCTAATGTGTCTGGGAGTGTATTTATGCAAAAAAGTTTTGACACATGTTTTTCGCAAGATGAAGGCAAGTTCTACAAACTGGCTAATCTGAATAATATCCTTTAAGTCGTGTTTGGCTCTTAAGGGGATTGTGGGTGCTGTATTTATTTTAGACCACGTTCTCAAATTCGGTATTATTTTTCTTGTATCCGACCATCCAGCACACGAGAAATTGATTGCAAGCAAAAAAAAGTTTATTACTATCAAATCTAGACATAGGATAGTCTCAAATTACGAATAATAATAATCACAGCAAAAAATAACCATAAATAAAAGTATTTCAATATTATAATTGTTAAGATTTTTGCCCCTTTTTCAATAAATCAATTTTTAGCCTAATCAATGTAATGATGGCGCGTAGTAGATCTGCATAAAATAGTGATTGCGAGAAATCTGACAAAAAATTATTCAAATTTTTTCAGATTGAAATTTAGCTTAGAGATTCACGAAGATTATTTGAAAAAAAATCGCATGTAGCGTTCGTGAGAAATAGTCCGTTCTCTAAAAAAAAATACATTTTGCCTATATTTAACTATAGCAAGGAATTTTCAAAAATAATTTTTGGCGAATTAACTCGTAGACTCGATTTCCGGCAAGTAGTGACCATTCACCATTAAATCGCATTTTACGACGCTTACACATTAATGACAAGACCAGTTATAAAGTTATCGATAAACTTTAAGACAAAATGACGTTTGTGCGTTTTTTTATTGAAAATTTTTACTGTATTACAGTACTTATTTTTTGCAAAAATTTTTCAAATCACCAGACAAAACGTTTCATCCTGATCAAAAAAAAATTCTAAGACTTTTCCATTATACCAATGCCCTAAAATGATCACGTGACCGTATATTCAAGAAATAAGGTTGGCCAAAATAGTACTGTTTTTTTTCAAAAATTGCTTAAAACACTTTTTGAAAAAAGTGAAGGTGGTCCTTAGAAGTTTTAAAGACTTTTTTACATTACACTCAAGTCCGAAAACGATCACGTGACCTTCAAATTAAGAAATGAGGTTTTGGCCCAAGTACCCAAATNTGTGAATAGGGGATATGGCTCGATCTATAGAATGGTCACTAGTTGCCGGAAATCGAGTCTGGGTACAGATTCATGTCTAAAGTCTACGAGTTAAGATGAATTTATAAAATATTTTCATATGCGATTGTAGAGAATTTCTTTCTGACCAATAATATCGGCATTACATGTATGTGATTTTTGGATACGTGGATATCACGAAATAGATCAATGGAGAGTAAAAGCAGCAATAAGGTTTTATGCATTTAACGGCTCATGTTAAAATATTTTCTGGAAATGAATCAATTTTATACATTTCAAGGTTACGAACTACAATGTGCAATTGAAAACATAGATTTCCACTTAATTCTCAAAAAATATATTTGAGTTTTAAAAAGCGCTTATTTCTCCCCAGCACATTGCTTGAAGCACCCACAATCCCCTTATAAATTGATCAAAATAATCGCGTCTTA
This sequence comes from Oikopleura vanhoeffeni, assembly GCA_004367855.1. Taxonomy (NCBI): domain Eukaryota; kingdom Metazoa; phylum Chordata; class Appendicularia; order Copelata; family Oikopleuridae; genus Oikopleura; species Oikopleura vanhoeffeni. Next base: position 31,336 of record SCLH01002069.1, read on the forward strand.
TTGGCTCAAATTTCAATGATTGAGAGTATCAATGAAGGGGACTTAAATCTCATCATAAAAAATTGTTCTGAAATGATAAGTCACGTGGCGTTTTTCACATAATTTGCCCACATATCGAAAATTATACCTTGGTAGGTGTAAATTCCGTCCTAGTTAAAAGATAGAGCGGAAGTGTCTACACGTACCAAGGTATAATTTTCGATATTATAACATTCCGAACAACCACTGTCTATCAGACTTAATATCCAATATTTATTAACTGACCGTGGTTTTAATTTCGAAAGAATCGCCATTGGCACATTCCCATCTGGTTGCTGGTGGTGTGGTTACGGTTGGTTTTGAATCTGTTTTTTCTGGTTGAATTTCTTTTTCGACAGATTTTGGTTTTTCTCTAACAATTTCTTTCGGTGGTGATTTTCTAGATTCTCTTGGTGGGGGATCGTTTTCTGAAATTTCATCTTTAGCTGGTGAAATTGATGTTGGTGTATGAAATTCGAAATTTTCATTTTGAGGTCCCGGACTGGCTGCTTTTTCTTCTGATTTTGCGCGATTCAAATTATTTCTAAAGTCAACTTGTTGAGCTTGTTGCTTTCGGATTTCGTCCTGTTCAACAGTTTTAGTTTTTACTGAAGTTCTTAGGGTGGTTGAACGGAAATCGACTTGCTCGCCTTTGGAGTGGATTATTTCTTCAGATTTTAAGACCTTTGTCTTGATATCTTAAAAACAATATTTAACGGGAGATAATAGTAATTTATTTTTCAGGGTTTTTCTTCTGAACATTTGAATTAAAATTTAGGTATTTCATCCCAATAAAAAGTATTTTTAGCGTCTTGAAAACATATCATCTTAATGGGATTAAGGGTATCCCGGTCCCTAATTTGACATATTCTCGATAAAATATAGCGAAAACACGGCTTCCAAGGATATTAAATTCCGAATAGCCATGTGTAGAACTATGCCTTTCATCTTGCGAAAAACATGTTCAAAACTTTTTTGCATAGTACACTCCCAGACACATTTAGCAAACAGGGAGACCTAACGCAAAAGTGAATGCTGATCTCCTTCTGAAGTTATATTTTTGAAATAAACCTAATTTAAACATAACCGCCAATAATTATATACAAAAATTTCTGTGAAGCGTTTTTTGTCGTAAGTAATTTAGTTTTTCTAGAATATCGATAGACCGTTCGTTTTTTGACATTTTCCATCGGATTCTATTCTCCTCTGAAGTGTATGATTTCAAATTTACTCAATTTTTGGCACAAGGAAGCTCAAAACAATATAAAACTTCTGTGGAGCGCTTTTTTTTTTAATTTCGACCTCAAACTCAAAATATGAATTTTTTCAAGGTCAATAGAAAAAATTCGAAAAAAAATGCTTCGATTTTTTGAAAGTAGGCTCAAAAGAAAGCTGGAAACCACTGAAGGAAATGGCTTACGTCAACCCCGATTATTTTGAAGTTTTGTGGCAAATGACACATACGTTATTTTTTTGAACATTAATTTTGAAAAAATACTTAGAAAAAAATCGAAAAAACGGCAAATTTCTCGAAATTTTTTTTTGTTTTCATTGGGTTGTTTTATGCGTTCAAAACAATAAACATTGATTTGGTGAAAAGCATTTTTATGAATATAACTGCAGAAAAATGTAGGAACCGGGATACCCTTAATATGTATTTTAGCAATCAACCCCCAAAAAAAGTGATTATAAAAAAGTTTCTTGAAAAGACATGCCAAACGAATATGAAGAATCACTCAACAAATTTATATTATCAACTTCAACTTAACGGTGGCATCGACTCGCAGACTGGAGCATTTAACTACCGAAATTAATTAGTTGGTTAACTTTTTCTGCTTATTATGTTAGCGCACCAGAATAAATGGCATCTACTTATAATAATTATGTTTTTCTGATCGTTTGTTTGAAATCATGATATAAAGCTAAAAAAATAGCCACTTAACTTTTTCATTGCAGTCTTTTTTGTCACTTTTTTGAAAAATTATGAAAAATTGTTCCGAAATCAAGTCCAAAATTTTTTATTAGTGTTTTTTGGAACTCTCCATAAAAAAATCAAGGCAGAATCACATATTAAATAGTTTTGGGCTATCTATTAAATATCCGTAGTGTCAACTAATGAGTTGGGTCAGTTGCGATTATCATTTCAAACTATCGAGGAAATGTTTAACACTCGGCTGTTCAACTCGATAAGTGCCATTTGGCACTAATATCTTAAAAATTTTTGCTGTCAAAATTCAAATCATTGTGGTGTTATAGGCGGCCATTCTCTTTAATAGTAAGCAACTTATTAATATCAAAACGCAGATTGGTCGAAGTGTAATATACGTCATTTAAAAAATAATCCTGTAGTCGAGGTTGAGTGGACATGGATGTACAGTGAAAAGTGGTTTCTATATTCCCCAGATAATGTAGTATGGTTAAGAAATTGTAATGTCATATAACGTTTTGCAAGAATGAAACTTTTTATTGAAGAAAAATAACTGTACCCTATTTTTTCTTTCATTATATCCGCTCCTGAATACAACCTGTACCAATACTGCCGGATCCGGATCGCACCTCCTTAATACTGTACATAAATCTCAGAATGCAGTGGGTACAAACTGGGCGGACAAACAAGTCTATGAGCGCAATAAATACGAAAGTCTACTGGTACCACCCGGTAATCTTGGATCCAGGAGTTGACAGCCGAATAATATGATTTTTAGAGTACTAAAAATTTTAGTATTTTCAAAACTTCGTGAAAAATCTTCCCCGAAAACAAAAAAATCTTTTGCTTTAAGTTTCTAGTTCATACTGGTTCATAACACAAATCACCAAAAAAAGGAATAGTCAGAAATGAACACGTTGATGAAAAAATATAACACCACACAAGAAAAAATCATACGAAAAAATTATTTCTGCACTATATAAGACATAAAAATTTAAACAAGAATTAAGAAGATAGGCCACATTGTAGGCATTCTTAAATCACAAGAATATATTTACATTTGAACGCCTATAACTTTTAATCTATTATGAAGTAGTACTTATTATACAGAGAAAAATTCAGTTACATATTGTAGAATCTCAGAACCGTAAGCGGTTAATACGGGTTTACGTCGACATTGTTACTGCTCAAATATCCCGGTAACCGAGGTTAACAAAACTCAGTTTTCGTTTTAGCTTGTATATCCGTGTACTTCCTCGAGATTCCATGTCAAAAGGCTAAATATCGTTAATCTGGGTGACAATTTGTAGAAAATTAAATAAGTCTAATTAAAAAATATATATAGACTTGATTAGATCATCAGTATTAATTTGGACTAATTGTTCAGAAGATGAATCGGCTTTTATACCGAGAAATTTGGCGCATTTCGCACAATAGTGGTATTATGATTTAACAGGTTTTTCAGAGAGAAAGATTGCTCAAGAAGCGAAAGTACGCGAAAATAATTATGACATGAATTCATCGCGAAAGGTTTTAGTTAAATTGCGGGCGAGGTTAAATTAGTTTTTAAAAAATTCTCACTTCAGAATAATAAAAGAAGCGATCGATCTTTCTGGGTGTGTCAAGTTCGGTCGTAAAATTCGTATAACGAATCGACTCAGCTCTTCGACGGTCGTGAGGTAAGATCTAAAACTTTTTGCAAAACTCTAAAATGTTGCCATGAAAAATTTATCTTTTAATTTTCTTTTTGGCTCTTTTGCCCGTCAGTTGGTTTCAGGTTATCCTTTTTTCAACATTGGTCTAGACGAGTTAAACATAATCAGGGCAACTGTTTATATGATAGTAAATTGCCGCCTTCTGGCTGCAGACGTATTTCTATGTTCCGTCGCCCTACCTTTTATAGTGCTAAAATTAATTTTCCACATACTGATTTTTTTTAAATATGACAGTCCGGGTATATATCCCCTATTCACACTTTGTCAATATCCCGGCCTTACTATTAAAAACACACTACGTTTCCTAATCAAGGCCGGAATATTCACGAAAAATGTGAATAGGGAATATAGAAAATATTGAGAATTCTTGGTATATCTTGATATTCCCACGCTTTTTAGCCTCGCTGTCGGCGCAATTTTCTAAGTTTTTTCTTAAGCGGCCTTGAGAGGCGCCACTAGTGAAAATTAGAAAATTGCGACCACCGACAGCGAGCTAACCAAGCGTTGGAAATTCAACTTGGAATATCAATATACCAGAAATTCTCATTATTTTCTATATCCTATTATATCCTTCATTAATCTTTTTTTTTCGACATGATATTGAATCTGGTCAACCAGTGTTCAACAAAATCCACATTTTTCTAGTTTGAATGACCTAGACATTTTCCCTCTTTTCAAATTTTTTAAGAAGATAACTGACTGATTGAACATAGTTATAAATTATTTGCTGTAATTTTTATGGATCAAAGTAAGAAATGGGACCGCTATAATCTCCTAAAAACTTCCACGTTGAATTCGTTAAAAAACCTAACTTCAAGATGGCTTCCAATTCGCCGAAAAGATGTAAATTAATTAAATTTCTGGAAATAAATTTATTTCCGGAGAAATTTCTACTGCTAAAAATGGGATCGAAGGAAAGTTTTTGAAACTGAAGTGGAGTAAATACAACCAGAATGTCGCAAAATTTTTTTGGATCGGCATTGGATGGATCGGTCGCCTTAAAATTTCACCTTAATCCACCGATCCGAATCGATCGCGATTGTGCCGACTCTGAATCAACAGTGTTTTGCCAACGCGGAAACAAAAAATGTAATTAAGAAGAATTAACATTTGTCTTCTCAAAATTAGATACAACTTTATTTTTTCAGCTGATTTTAAAGTCTATCTGCTCTGGTTTTGAAGTGTTACATTAGACTTTGGTTTAACGGATTTTCTCATAAACGTTTCGGAAGTCGTTTTTGAGCTGGTTCAACTTCGACAGGATTGGTTTTCACCGCGTTTTGTTTTTCAACTTTTTTTGATAAATTATCCGCGAAAATCTCCTTTACTTTTCCATTTCTATTAAATAAAAAATTTGTGATAAAATAAAAACAACTGCCTTTTTTTGTATTTCTCGAAAATTGTTTTTGAACTTTGTACTTATGAAAATTTATTAACTTGCTTTTTGACATTTTTATTACCGTGTAATTGAGGAGAAAAGCCAGATGGTATAATATTTTGAATATTAGCTAAAAAAATATTTTTTTCCATTCAATTAAATAATAATTAAATTGAAATAAAACTAAACAAGAAAAACGTTCCTCGTAGATGTCAATTTTACCTCCACCTATACCGTATAGTCTATACCCCGTATAAGAGCCTGGAGCATGCCTCGACATACAGTATGCTTAAGGGTCATACCAGGAGACTACTCAAAGAACCAAACCCCATCAGCACTGGATTCTTTAAGTTTACGGGGTTAAACGTTCTCAAAAAAAGTGATTCCGACCAATGAATTTGTTTTTTGGATACCACTAGTGGTCACAATTTTGAGGATTGAAAACAGTTTTTTGGCTTGATAGCCATACCTAGGGTTCAAACCGGGAGAATCCCGGGGTCAAAGTAAAACCGATACGTAATACTGAAAACCTCATAACGGTGATCAGTGTAAAAAAAGGTTCCTACATAACAAGAAAAGTTTTTTTGAACCACCTTAGTGTCAGAAAGTAGGTTTCAAAACCAGATTTTTCAGTCTTTCTATTTTTGTTGGATCGCAATTATTTGAAGAGTTGTATTAAGGTTATTAGGACGTCACTCACAGTAAATTGTTACAAGGAAAAAATAAAATAAAATGGTTTTGAAAAAAAATTTTGGTAGAATAATTTAAAAAATGGTTTTAGAACTTTGAAAAAAAAATATTTGACACCAACATATTTTTTTACCTACGGGTCCTAAAATGGCCTGAATTTTACAAATAATCTTAGATTGGACGTTTTTTGTTTTTGATTATTGTTAGTTTTTAATTCTACATTCGTTTTTTAAACTTGCAAATTCCCCGGTCCGAACCATATGCATACGGTTAATGCAATACGCTCATTGATCAGACAGATGATAATTGAAAACGCACTCATTCGATGGTGTACCATATGATGGCCAAGGCAATATGTTTAACAACATGATACCCCCCTTTTTTATAGACATTTCAACATCAAAGCTGCATTGCGGTTTTAATAAAATTAAAAAAAAAATTGTTTTTTTTTTTCAATTTTTTAATCATCTGTAGAGTTTTCGACAATAACTGAAAGAACTGGACACGTGACTTGCAGCTAAAATATTTTGGCGAGATTTGTCCTTTCCGTTATGTTTAGGTTTGGAAATAGATTTTTATGGTCAGAAAGATATTCGATAGTGAAATTCGTCCATGTTTCTGTTTCTGCAATTATGAAATTTTATCTTTTGAATCGATTTCATACATCTCCCAATTTCCATGTGATTTGGGAGGAGCGGGACTCGGCGACGGATTTCGCATCGGACAATAACATTCATCGCCATTTTTAACCATCATTGATTTTAGGACGAGTGATAAATTTTTTGGCCGATCCCGATCCTTGTATCGACTTGAAAAACCATTTTGAAACTATTCCTTCAAAGTAAATATGTCTTTTTTAAAAGAAATTTTATTTGAAATTCCGCTTTTCTTCGGATGAATGGAAAAGATAAGCAAGTTTTAATTAATTATAGATAAGCTCTAAAAATTAAATAATTAAGTCTTTTTGGGTTAAACTTTGAGCTAGATCGGGTTCTTTTATAAATAAATCAGCCTGAAACGCCTGTGTCAAGGCATCTACGTGGCTTGGTTTTGACCTTATCAAAACCAAGCCAATTTAATGGTTGACTATAAATGCCAAATATATTAAGGCGAGTTTTCAACGTAATTTTTTTTTGGACTTTGCTCTGATGAAAAAATCTGAAGAAATAATAAGGTTCCTCTCAATTTTTCGAAGGTAAATTAGTTTCTTTTGAAATAAAGTACCTTTTGGCCAACATTATTTCCTAGATTGACGATCACGTATTTTTTGAGCTATGCTGGCAAATGACAAAAACTTTCAGATTTTTTAAGGAGTACGCTTAAAAACTTTTTTGTCGTGTTAACAAAAAATTTTGCAAAAAAATAGTCATGTACACATTAAAATTTAAAAGAAAAAAGCGAAAAGAAAAGCTTTAAACGATTTTATTCAAATTTGGAATCTAAATCCTGTTTTAATCTTCTTGCGCACAGATTTATTAACAATATTCGATGATCTGAAGATATTAAGATTAAATATTAAACAAATTACTTTCAATTCAGCTGTATGCTTGTCCTGGTAAAAAAATAGGGGGCCAATCCAATGTGATAATAAAACTACCTTCGAAATTGCACCTTAGAATTATGGTTTTCCCATAATCCTTTGAAATTTCAATGTTATATTCTCTCTTTGTCGTCTGGGTAAACTCGCAAATATCAGGGTATGTTTTTCGCATTCTATGGGTCCAGATTACCATTCAAATTCTTCACATTCGCCGATTTCTTCAGGCTCGGGCTGAACCATTTCATCGCTCGTTGCGTTTGCGGTATGATACTCCAGCTCAACTCTCACAATCTCCTAATAAAGCAACATTACAAAAAATGGAATTTTTTGTAATTTGAATTATGCAATTGAGGTCTTTGTAAATTCAATATGTAATCCGTGATATTCATCTGAGTTTCCCGGGAATAAGCTCATTAAGATAATGGGCTATCTATTTAACGAACCGTTCATGTGAAAATAAATGATAAACTGTTCCGACTTTGCACTAAAATAAGCTTGGTTGAAAATTGAGGCTTGATTTTTAATTTCACTAAAGGGGGGTGGTCGTCGCCTTTTAAGGGTTTTTTCAATAGCCAATTGTCGCAAAAGTCAAATACGTTGGACCACATATACTCTTCCTGATATATTCAAACTAAATATTTGCATCCTAAAAAAGTCGAAAGTGACGATGCCGTCCAATCAGAACAAGTTACAAAGTGCACGGATTTTGTTTTCAAAATGTATCTCTCCCTGGTTTTAGAAACGCGAGCAGGGCCCACAGTTGAGTTTTGATTAAATATACTTGATTTGACTTCAAGAATCACAAAAAATAGTATTTTTGAACTATTTGAATACGTCAAAATACTTTTTTGGTGATTCTGAAGTAAATCCAAGATTTTAATCAAAACTCACGTGGCTCTGCTCACGTTCTGTTGGTTAATTTGCGCTATAATCATTGTTTGTACCTTTGAAACGGCAGGGAGGAGAATACATTTTGGAAACAACAAATTCTGTCATTTATATAGTAAAGCACGAATTTCATCTGATGGACAGCCATCAGTCACTTTTGATCTTTTTAAGGGAATGCAAATTGTGTTATCATATAATAGTAGAGGTGATATTTAGTCCAACGACAACAATTGGCCATGAAAAACATGCAGAATGACCACCCCCTAAAATACATCCTCATTGTTGGTAAGAACACATCGTTTTAAAAAAGCAATTTACCTCAACTACATGGTAAGTTCACTATACCCACTCTACTGTTATGATCTATATATAATAGAGAAATTGAATAACAGCCTAATTTTTCATTAAAGAAGAGTACTGAAAAACTAAGAAGCAAAGAGCAAACGTATTGACCCGCAAGAAACAAACGAAAAAAATCAGGGTAGAGCAGAGCGAATTTTTGAATCAAAATTAAGCAGACCCAAAATTAACAGAACTCTACCTTTGAGAATAATGCGTTAATAGGTCGTTATTCGATAATGAGAAACTATTGACAAAATTGCCAAAAATGTACCACTTCCTAAAACGTGAGGTGTGCATACTGATCCTTAACGGCAGAATTTTAATGACATTGAAAACCATAGAATCATTAGTTAAAAAAAACAATTTCAGCATAAAAAAGAAGAATATTAATAGCCAAAATCGGCCGGAGAGATAAATATATATTTAAAAAAATTCTGCGAAGATAGAAAGACAGATAAAGGAAGAATTAATATAATATAACCCAAAATCGGAGAAATATTAATTTTTGTTTGAAAAATGAGCAAAAACCGAAGGCTCGATAAAGAAAAAAGAACTAACCAAAATCGCCGAAGGCCGATAAAGGGAGATAATATAATTTGAAATTTAATGTTTGTTGAAAAATGAGCCCCAATCGGTCCGAGTTTCCAATAAAGGAGAAAATTAATTTTTATTTAATTTTGTTGATATGAGCCAAAATCGGTCCGAAGGCCGATAAAGGGAGATATATAATTTTGAAATTTATTTTGTTGAAAAAATGAGCCCAAATTTCCGGGCCGAAGGCCGATAAAGGGGAGATATTATATTTGTGAAGAATTTATTTTGTTGAAAAATGAGGCCCCAAATCGACGAAGGCCAATAAAGGAAGAAAAGTTAATATTTTTATTTAATTTTGTTGAATAATGAGACCAAAATCGGCCGACAGGCCGATAAAGGGAGATATTCTATTGAAATTAATCTTTGTTGAAAATGAGCCCAAACTCGGCGAAGGCCATAAAGGAGAAAATTTATGATTTTCATTAATTTGTTGAAGAATGAGCCAAAATCGCCGAAGACCGAATAAAGGGAGATATTATATATCCAATTTAATTTTGCTTGAAAAATAGCCTCAAATCGGCCGAAGGCCGATAAAGGAAGATGTCATATTTTGATTTATTTTGTTTGAAAATGAGCCCAAATCGGCGAAGGCCGATAAGGAGGAAAATTATATCTTGAAATTTATTTTGTTGAAAAATAGCCCAAAATCGCCGAAGACGATAAAGGAGAAATTAAATTTTAATTTAATTTGTGAAGAATGAGCCCAAAAATCGGCCGAAGGCCGATAAAGGAGAAAATTTAATATTTTAATTTAATTTTGTTGAAAATGACCAAAAATGGCCGAAAGGCGATAAAGAGAATATTTTTTTAAATTTAATTTTGTTGAAAAATGAGCCCAAAATCGGCCGAAGGCCGATAAAGGGAGATAAATATATTTGAAATTTAATCTTTGTTGAAAATGAGCCCCAAATCGGTCGAACCATAAGGAGAAATTATATTTTTATTTAATTTGTTGAAATAATGAGACCAAAATCGGCGAAGGCGATAAAGGGAGATATTCATATTTGAAATTTAATTTTTGTTGAAAAATGAGCCCCAAATCGCCGCAAGGCCGATAAAGGGAGATATTATTTTGAAAACTTTATTTTGTTGAAAAATAAGCCCAAATCGACGCGGCCATAAAAGGAGAAAATTATTTTATTTAATTTTGTTGAATAATGAGACCAAATCGGCCGAAGGCCGATAAGGGAGATATTCTATTTGAAATTAAAATTTTGTTGAAAAAATGAGCCCCAAATCGGCCGAAGGCGCGATAAAGAGAAAATTATATTTCAATTAATTTTGTTGAAGATGAAGCCAAAATCGGCCGAAGACCGATAAAGGGAGATTTATATATCCAATTTATTTTTGTTGAAAAAATGAGCCTCCAAATCGGCCGAGGCCGAAAAGGAAGATGTAATTTGAATTTAATTATGTTTGAAAATGAGCCCAATCGGCCGAAGGCCGATAAGGAGGAAAATTATATTTGAAAATTTATTTTGTTGGAAATGAGCCCAAAATCGCCGAAGCCGATCAAGGGAGATATTAATATTTTGCATTTAATTGTCAAAAATATTTTCGACAAGATTAAGGGCTAGTCTACAAATGGCATTTTTTGGAATAATTGCTCAAAGTGCAGAATTTTTTCCCAGAAATGACTCCTGTAAACAATCGTGGTCCCAGATTTGACAGTTTTTACGAAGGCTATTTTTTTGGATAAACAGCAGAGCTATATCCAAAAAACTTTTGGCATCTTGAGAAAAACACTTACGGTGATTTGTATTTACAGTATCTGATACAATCCCATTTCAACTTTTCATTTTTATTTTTAATTTTTGAGAAAATTTAAAACACAAAAAAATGACAAAATGCTTCAAAATATTTTTTCGTAATTTTTAACAACTTTTCCAAGGATTTTGGGTGTTATTTTTAACTCGGTATCGTCAAATAAACAAAATTAGCTTTTAATTTAAATATAAATTAATCAATAATGTTTTGTTTACGTTTTTTGACCGCCAAAAGCAAAATTCCGATTAAAAGCGCTTTTTGCATTAAATGTGTGAGGCTTTTCTCTGGAGCTCGACAACAATAAAATAACGAAAAATGGTGTTAAATTGAGGAGAACATTCATTCTGAGTGTTTTTTTAGGAAAAGTTTTTTAAAGCGAGGTGTATGCTTATGTGGGGATGGTATCTGATCACTGTTAATTAACAAATAACGGTGAAGTGTTTTCTTCAAGATCAGAAGTTTTTTGGATATCAGTCTGCTAGTTTAATCAAAAAATAGCTCGTAACTGTCCAAATCTGGGACACAATTTTACAGAGTCATTTCTGGAAATCCTGCACTTTGAGCAATAATTTCCAAAAATGCCAATTGTACACCTAGCCTTATCTGTCGAATCATTTTTCAACAAATATAAAATTCAAATATATTATCTCTTTATCGGCTTCGGCCGATTTTTGTCTCATTTTCACAAAATTAAATTAAAATATAATTTTTTCTCCTTTCATCGGCCCTTCGCCGATTTTGGGGCTCATTTTCAATCAAAATTAAATTTCAAAAATTTATTATCTCCTTTTATCGGCCTTCGGCCGATTTGTCTCATTTCAACAAATGAAATTTCAAATATAATATTGCCCTTTATCGGCCTTCGCTCGATTTTGGGTCTATTTTCACAAAATTCAAAATTTAAGATATAATTCTCCCTTTAAATCGGCTTCGGCCGATAGGGGGCTCATTTTTGAACAAAATAAGCAATTTTTTTGTAGATGCTCGAAAATCGAGGCTGCGACCGCAGTATTATTTTTAGGCAAATCTCTCAAAATGGCTCAGAATTATTCCACTGATACCACCTTAATTAGTTAAACACCCTTATCTAAAATCCTGTTGACTACATAAGATCCTAACCCCTATTAATACTATACGGTATTAGTAATACCCCTTACTTAATTGCACGGCAAACCGCCTTCTTTGATTTATCTACCTTGCCTCTGGTTGGTTCGAATCCAAACGCCTATTAATAATTTTACCCCTCATAACCCCTCATTTGTACCGAAAAACTCCCCCCCTCCTCAATTATTTGTCCTTAAACCTAAAAATTAGAGCAGCCAAAAAAGCCATAACAAAAAATTAATTTTCGAGCAAGAGCAGAGCAAACAAGAATTTTTTGGCTTTAGACAGAGCAGTCAAATTTAATTCCGTTTAGAGCAGAGCAGAGCAAAACACTATTCAAAATATGCTTCCTAGGCAGAGCAGAGCGAACCGAAAAAATTGGTGCTAGAGCAGAGCAGAGCAGAGGGAACCCGAAAAAAATGTGCTAGAAGCAGATAGAGCAAACGATTAAAAAATCCTGCCGACCCCTGGTTTCGCATTTTTCGTGAAAATAACTCCTCGCAAAAAACGACCTTTACTCGTATAAAATAAGAACTTGGAGTATAAAGTTATAGGGTGGCGCACCGTAAGACATAGATTTTGCTCGATATTTTCAAAGGCACTCGGTCCGGATGAGTTAAGGCAACGCAAATTTTTTTTTATGGATTTTTATTTCATTGGTTAATTCTCGTAATCGTGAAAAACCGCCCATCTTTTTTAACCCCCACTACATGTTTTGAAGTCATTTTTGTTTGGGTCATTTTAACTAGTACTCCCTAGAAATTTCAACCTTATACTCGCACGCGTTAATTTGGCATTTTCATAATTTTCTCATTGTGCGACTCTAGGGTATAACCCTTCTGCAATTGTCGGTGACTATTTTATCACTGACCCGTCATTTAACTGCTTTGTCTTTGATTTCAATGAATCTCAATTGTAATCAGCCTATTCACTTTCTGGCTCTGGGGACCGGTTCCGCCTCAATCATCTGGAGATTGAATTTTGTACTCTTCAGAACCCACACTATTGTTTAGTTCAATTGTATTTCGCCAACGCATAACTTTGTCAAAGTTTCTTAATTAAAATATTCATCCATTAATTTCTTTAGGAGAGTTGTATAACAGCTATATTTGCGATTTATACAAAATAGGGAAGATTCATCTTTTGCTTTTTTGAACTCACAAATATTAGTGCAATACTAAGATGAATAAATATTTTAGACAATTTTTTAAGTGTTGAATATGAGACAAAGTTTTTGGAGCCAATACCTTTTTCTTTAAATGGTCTTAAAAAGTTAACCCTTGTATAAGCACAGAAACAAAAGTTCCGCGGATGCCACCAGAGGCTTTCAGAAGGCTTTTCTTTGAGCACTGTTTACAGAAGAAACTTGTAATGAGACTCGACCTTGATCTTTACTTTTAATCAAGTTAAGAGTAAAAATTTTCTAAAAAAATATCTAATTTCTAGAAATTTAAATTTTTAATTCTAGAGAAAAAACGTTTGAAAAACACGGTTAAAAAAACACCAGATATACAACTCCATGTAAGCTCATGGAAATATATGTTTTACTCATGACGCGAATGCTTTGTTTTAGCTCATACTTTTATCTGATTGAGTATATGATATACTGTGTACGTATATATGGTTGAAAAAACAAAAGAGAATTGTTTATATAAGTTCGAAATATTCATGAAGATAATAAGTTTTTGTTGAAAATAGGTAGTTTTTATTTGCTTCAAATAAAATTATTTTATGATTACTAACAATATAAGCCCAAATTGGTATAAGAGAACATCTGGCCATGATTTTCACGAATTAAATTTTTTTTTCAAAACATATCATTTTCATAGTTGATACAAAATATTTTGTTTGGGTATTGCGCAGGGAAGCATATATGGGGGATCAACTCGCCATATAATTTGAAACTATAAGCGAAAAAAAATTTTAAATTATTTTTTAAATCCTGAATCACTGAGTTTTAAATTTTTATTGGAAAGAAAAGTGTCTACAGACATTTTTTTGGCCACGAATGTTTGAATGATTCAAGTAGCTTGGACTTTTCAAAGGTCTGTGCTCCAAAGGTTAAGTCTATTAAACTATAGATTATAATACAATAAACTAAATAACTTTAAAGTGCCCAAAATCGCAAAAACATCCTTTCGTCACCTTTAAGATTGTGATTGCTTATGGTTTAGTAATTTACAGGTTGGTCAACATGCCCCATAAAAATGATCAGATACAAAATTTATTCTAGAGATTGAGACGCTACCGTTTTCGGTGCATTAGTGAAATTAACTAAATTTGCTCTCTAGCGCTGTGATTTGAAATTTTGTACTTTAAAGATTTACCTTGGAGTTCAACTTGCAACAACTCTCATTGTTGCTTGTGAGAGATAAAACTGTTTCGCGATGAGTCAAGTTATAAATTAATATACAATTAAATTATGAACTATATCTTGCTTTTAAAGACTGAAAGGCCATCATAAAACCAGCGACCAGTACCCCCCTTAAGGCGATAACATTTTCATCGACATATTCAACAGATATTTTTAACAAATATTATAATGATAAAAAAATCTTGATCGAAAATTTGGTAATACCTAAAATCGTAAACCTAAAAAAAGTTTAAAATTTTTTTGGTGGTAATTTAATTAGTTTTTGCCACACAGGATGCTAGGCAAAATTAAGCAATAATGCTTGTATAATAATTAAATTACAAAAAAGTATATTTTTGTCAAACATTTCATTTAGAGTGGTCGATATTCAATGACACCTAATTTTATTATTGTAACTGTCTTAAAAATTAGCCACAATGCGTTTTGAAAAATGTGTTTCCCTGTCCATAAATTTGAATGTCTAGTTTATGATTATTCATGAGTTGGTGATAAGCACTTTCATCACTTCCAAACATTATTTGAAACACTTCCTATATTTGCTCCTCGATACTTGGCTTTCAAAATATATTGATAACGAGTTAACATATTAATTGCAAAAATTGCCTTCACAGCAAGTTGCCGCCATTTTCCGCGAGGTAAAAACCATAACTGTAAACAGTAAATTAGATTTTGTCCTTTTTTCCAACTCTGCATAACTTGCTATCCGCAAATGAGACGATCAATTTTTGGCAATACCTACGTCTTTCCAGATTAAACGATAAACGGTGAAATTCAGCATTTATGCAAAATGGGAAAGAAAAGGGGCAAAATCTTACATACTGTACATGTGCAAGCATTGGTGAATATTCACCTCCAACGAAAGGTTTTATATCGGCAACTGAGTTTACCCTCTAAGCGTCCACGTGTACATAATAGTAAGCATAGTTTATGGACTCAATGATTGATATACCGCATTAGAAAGTCGACTCCGAAAATCGGTGGTGATCATTAACAGCGATTCGTTAAATTATTTTTTAGGTTATTTACTGTATTGACAAAATTTTGGCTCTAATTGATCATCAATTATGATTCTATGAGTTATTAAAGCTAGAAATGTACCTCGTGGTGCTCCGATTTCACCTTTTTGCGCCTCTAACGAGAGTACGATTTTGCAGAGCAATCATGCTTTTATTTGGACTATTTAGTTAATCCTCGAATTTTCAAGTAGCTTTATTTCACAGGCACGCCCTCTCCCTTAACTCGTAGACTTTAGACTGAATCTGTACCAGACTCGATTTTAGCCAACATAGTTGCCTCACTTTTAAATGGCCATATTAGCAAAGTTTTTCATTATTAACATTCCATTTTTCAATAGTAAAATAATATTCACCATTTGCTATACAATGAACATAACCAAAATAAAATTTTAAACGAATTTAAAGGCATTTAATAAGGATAAGAAAACAAACAGTTGCAAATTTTCTTCACTCGACTATGAAAGTGCAATAATGAGATGTAAACTTAACTTAATTTTGTGCAATTAACCTTATATAAAACTTCAAATGATTTTCTATGTTCTGTCTAAACATAATTTATATGGTTTCTAACAAAATTCTCTAGTAAAATGTCTCTTTATAAATTGTGTTGAAAAATATTTGTGTGATATGTGTATCTTTCATGCGTAGGCGTCTCATGTAATCATTTTTCCAAAGTGAATGACTTCTTGGAATGCTCCTATTTAAACGGAGGCCATACTGTAATGCAAATAAAGTTTAAAAATTCGTTACGAGTCTTTTAAGGGGTCTTCCGAATGATTTGAGTACTTTTGAAAAACAAATATATAGTACGAATAGTACGGTATTTGGAAAAAGGTTCTCACAATAACAACAATAACTTTGGGATGAACTTTGGGCTTTTTTAAGAATATTTTTCTTACACTAATTTCCGAATAAATTCAGGTGACGAAATAATTCATAGAAATAGGGTTGAAAATATGTCCATGATAATCCTTATTTCTCGAAAAATAAGATCACTGACGCTGTTTAGAAAATACTATTATATTTCAAAATCTTAAAATTAAATTAGGTGTTTATTGGCTCGAAAAAATTTTCGGCGTAATTTGATCACTATTTGTTTACTTTCACCAAAACCTTAATTTCCTAATTTTGGAAGGTCACGCGATCGCTTTTTGAGTTTGGTGTAAGGGAAAGTCTTAAAAACTTCTAAAAGAACCACTTTCTTCTTTCAAATGATGTTAAGCAATTTTTTTTGAAAAAACAGTACTACTTTTACCAACCTTATTCCTTAAATAACGTCCACGTGGATCATTTTCGGGCTATGATGTAATGGAAAAAATGTCTTAGAATTTTTTTTTTGAATCACGATGACGAAGGTTTAAATTTTGGTGATTTAAAAAAATTTTGCAAAAAATATGTACTGTAATACAGTAAAAAATTTAAAAAACGCGACAAACGTCATTTGTTTCAAAGTTTATCGATACTTTATAACTGATCTTGTCATTCATGATTAAGCGTCGTAAAATGGCGATTAAATGGTGTGCGGCAACTAGTTGGCTAAAATCGAGTCTCGAGTTTTAAATGAATTCGAAAGTGAGATAATAGGTTGGCTTACTTTGTGGTGTAGGGTGTCCGCCGAAAAACATTGAAGTTGGCACTGTGAACGCCTTCTCCATATTTCCATCTTTGGTGGAATTAAAATTCTTCGGAGGAAGTGTTTTTTATTAACTACAACTTCGCGGTCGATTTTTCCCGATCCAAGTTCATTTGTGATTTGGCT
>SCLH01002070.1:9047-21927 GCA_004367855.1 Oikopleura vanhoeffeni
AATTCAGCCTTTGCGGTAATTTGGAAGCACAAATTAAAAAAATCTACATTATTTTCAAGGGAGAAGTAGGCTTTTGCGTGAGGCTCCCATATACGCGGTTTTGACCACTAGGGGCAAATTTTGAAAATTTTCTACCGCTCGAGATGCGCATTCATATTTGGAAGTTGAATCGCAATAACAAAGAAAAAGTGATGAGGACTGACATGAGGAGTAGGCTTTTTAGTGCTTTGAGGGACGCCTACTAAAACCCATTTTATGAGCGTAGGTTGAGGTATCACTGATACCGTATCAGATGCTCTGAAAGAGTACTGGCACCTTCTTTAAGAGTTGTACTACGTACGTTGCAAAAAAAAAAAATTAATTATTTCTGAAGTCAGGTGCTCAGAAACTTTGCTTGAAAATGTGTAAAAAAGAGCCCATATCGTGCCCCACTCCTTAAGTACGCCCAGGTGCGTCTATTCCTTCCCAAAACGTAAAACTTGCAATCAGTATAAGAAACGTCGGAAAATTTTTTTTTGAGAGAATTAAATTTTGAAGAATCCCTGCTCACAGGTTAGTTTGTACAATTAGACTTGCGTGGTGACTGCATAGCTTTTCCGGGTTATGAGTCATACCATATGACCCTACATATTCTATTAAGGGTCCTTTTGTCATTACTAGCCACTTTTTTGGACACATTTTTTAAAACAATTCGGCTTGAAAACGATCATCCGACTAAGTTCTTTAATAGCTCAAAACTGCGCACAATTATCTAGTGATTTTCTTTATGAATAAAAAGGTAAAATAATGATTTTCATCAGTTGTTTTTTTGTAATTTTTTTTTGAGATTTACTGAAATTTTTAATTATCAGTTTTTGTTGAATTTTTATGAAAACATGGTTCTTAATTTCGGACTATTTTTGTTTAAATTATTTTTCTCTGAATATTTGTGCTTAGTTAAAATTTATCTAAGAACGCAATCGAAAATGGAGTCGTTTTTTGAGAGCCGTATTTTCCAAAAATGTTGGCTGAAAAAAAAGAAAAAAAAAAAAAGTGCGCCTCAAAATCTTTATATGACCACGACGGACCCCCGTTATTGATTGATGACGTCCATTTCTAACGCGCGGACGCGTTTTTCTATTTTTTGAACAAAAAAGTTATTTTCTGTCGCCATACATGTATATCGCCGAAAATTTTTGAGGAAAAACTTTCGGCGATATGCCCCCTCCTTGTGGAAAGTAAAATATTAAAAAAATCAAACGATAACCAAATAAAAAGCATTTGGCATCAAGCTGTCATTCATTCGATTTTAAAAATTAGTGACTTTTGGCTTTGAAGATATATTATGGATAACAAAGGAGTTTGATGAGCTTTTGTCATAATGCGGATTGCTCACTCAAAAAAGTCAAATTCTCTCGAGGTCACTTGAATGCCCAAAAACATAATTTCACTGCATTATTAACCGAAGTTTATTTCAAAATCATTATTTGCTAAAAATGGCGCATTTCGGCATTTAACAGACAAAAAGGCTGAAAAACGCCATATTTCATAAAAAACTCATTAAAAATAAAAAACATGTCAATTATTTCTTCAATTAATTTTTAACACTCCTGACACACAATAATGTAAAACTGAACCTTTTGGAAAAAAGAGAAATTACACGAAAGATTTTTCGCAGAACGATTAGAGACAAAACTTTTTACTTCGACTTGGGCTGATTTATACAAAATAAATTTGCGAAAAAAGTAAGTGTATAACTTAGCGTGAATGGCAGATTCGAAGTTTCTTCGCGGAGTTCCCAGAGAAGGTATCGATACAGAATTAAACGTTTGATTTTCGCATGCCAATTTTAATTTGCCCTACATGTATAGATTTATATTTATCATTGTTATAATTTTAACATTTTTACGTATTAAAAAGTCAATCCAACAAAAAAACTAAAGACAGCTTCAGTCAAGCTGAGGCCGAAAAAAATGTCACTGGTTACTAACCAGGGGTCAGGCCGATGCATGCGGCTTGAGTTTTCTTCATTTTGGATTTTTGAAAAATGGATCAAAAATTGGAGTTATATTGAATATTCAAATATCTGTATTCTTATTTTTGTTTAGGGATGGCAGTTTTTATTCCATGCATTTGAAATATTTTTTTTTCCGAAATAGACAATTTTAAATTGCAATTGTTAAAATATCAAAAAATGTGAAAAAAACAGTTTAAATATACTTTTAGTTCACACAATTTGAGTGGTCAATTCCAGAAAAAAGTTGCGTAAATAAGTTTGAAATCAGCCGTTTGGGATGAAATTCATCCGATGAAATCAGTGTGAAACAAATTTAGCCAATCGAACACTTGGAAGAAATTTCTTGAGGCGATTGTTGGGCTTCTGTTGTTGTTTTTACTGAAGGCCTAGAGGTCGGCACAATGATACCGGTCTGAATCAGATGTAGAATTATTCGACCGGGACCGATCATACGGTGTTTTTTATTTCGATACGACCCGTATAGTAAAAATTTTTTGCCAGTGGTTGATCCATATAATATCCGGTCAGTCGAAATTTATTGATTCGATACGAGCTGTAATAGTCAAAATTGTTGACTTGGTTGATCCGAGACGATCAGTATTACTAGTAGTTAAAATTAATGTGCCTCTTGAAAATTTTTTTATTGATTTGAAATGTTGATAAATTACCTGGTAAAGATCTATATTTTTGTCTTGATATACATTAACCTTTCCCTTTTGATAAGCCCCATAGACCCCCAACCGATTACTCGTTCTTGAAAAAACGATGATTTTTTGAAATCAAAAAATGTTTTTAATCATTGTGATACAAAATACAATTGACGTTTGAAAATCAAATGTATAAAACCCTCTGAAAAACATGCAAAAAGATTTTATAATTGTAATTTTTAAAATCTTCTTTAAATAAATATAACGTTAATTATAATTAATATATTAAAGCTAATATATAAAATCAAAATCTCTACTCTTGACGCTATATTTAGCTTAAGATGGAGTAAAAACTATTTGGAATATTTTTTAAATTATCATCCAGATCAGATGAAAGAAGTTTCACATAAGATTATTTAAATTCAACAAATTCACTTTCAATTAATTTTTTTTGGAAAGATTACAAATTGTAATCGGCTCAAAATTACCTAATTTCATACTGCCAAAAAGAATTAGAAAAATAGTAATGTTTAACTTTGTGAGCTTGCTGCCCAAAAATCCATGTTTTGTGTCTTTTTTGTTGTTGTAAAGCCTAAGTTGTTTAAGCAATCATCGTGTGGAACTAAGTATTCAGTTTATGACCCTCGCTTTCTCGGAGCTTTCCAAAATATCTCTTTAATATTTTTGTGGCGAACTTCAGGAACTACGTTTAATCCTCACATATAAGCGAAGCTCAACCCTAGATCACACCAGTACAGTAATGGAATTATTCGAAAATCCTTTTTAGTGAATATAAAAACCGAAAATGTGACAATAAACAGTTGTGAGGAAATTTAAGTGTTGAAGCTTTTTTAAACCGCACTCGTTGCTGTCTCAGAAAACGTGGTGTGCATTAAAACAATTGCCTGTATACGAAAAAAAACTCGGAAATTTCTTTCAATTTTAGATAATGTGCTACAGCTTCTTAATTGAGGAAGAGTACAAATTATTGTTTGCAAATGCGTTTAGCATTGTCAAAATAATATAATTGTGGCTGAAATTATACAAATTTGATGAATATCCTGTTACCGAATACAGGAATTCAAAATTGCCGCGAGAGGAATCAACCAAGGTTGGTAGAAAGTATTCAAGCTGTATTGGTTAAGCAATAGACGGGTGCACAGTTGAGGACTCATGTGACGCACCTGCTCTTTTCATTTAAAAATATGAGGTCCTCATCACCCCTAAATATTAGCGTAACAGATCACTGATACTACTACACATTTTGATTTGTGATTCCTATCGCGCGGCATTTTGATTCAACTGTATTTGGTACAGGTAATTAGTAGTATGTGTTATTGGTAGAAAAGAACGGTGCCCTGAAATACCCCTCTCAACAAAGAAAAAATTCAGGCGAGAGGAAATATTGAAAAGTTTCAGAAAAAAAATCATCAGGAAATAAGTGAGAAAGTATTCATCAAATTTTTTTTCATTTTGAATTTTTCTGGATATTCGTCCGACACCGCCATCCATCAATTTTTTGTTTCGTTGGATATTTCCCCCCTGAAATGGTCAAGACTTTTCTGCGCCTAAGTCTGCCAAAGTATTTTTCACGACAGAAATTTTTTATATTTGTTTGACATCAAGAAACACCTTCTTCGAATTTTTGCTTTATAATAATTCTCATTGAAGGTTAGACACATTGTTTCAAAGATGTAGTCCTTAGAATAGATGATTTGAGGCCTGAAATTTTGGTGCCCCCATTCAATTCTCTATTTAAATAATCTTTGGAATCCTGTCCATGGTCAAAATATCAATAATTGTTCCTGTCAGACCAGTCTCAAAAATGTTTGCATCTAAGGGCGATAGACTCATTTTTCTGCGGCGTTTTTTGGTTGCGAGAAAATAAATCATCGCCAATTTTGGAATAAACTGAACTTCGATACCTATTTGCCTTCTATACAGCAATCAGTCCCCTTTATTAAATTAAAAGTTATTCCTCATCTTGGAGGAAATCTCCGAAATTTTACAAAATCTGACCCTAGCTGAGGCAAACATTCTGAGGCCGTTTCTACGGCATATCAAATTGAAACTTTGAACGAAATCCAAATTCAATCTCATTTGTCGAAAAATCTTCGAACAAACTAATCTTTCCAGCAGAATTTTTTTCTGATTCGATTGATTTTCTTCAATTTATTACTTGTGCTAATTATATTTCCGCTAATCTACTCTCAATTTCTGAGTTATTACCTCCAATTAATTTATTTTTCTTTATGTATTCAAACTTGCCGCAATATAAACACTTTTGCGTCGCACAAAAACGGACCTCATTTATTTTTGAGCCAGCGCCCTCCCGCTCAGCTAGGGTCAGATTTTTGTAAATTTCGGAGATTTCCTCCTCAAGATGAGGAATAACTTTAATTTAATAAAGGGGACTGATGGCTGTATCAGAAGGCAAATTAGGTATCGGAATGTCAGTTTATTCCAAAATTGGCGATGATTATTTTCTCGCAACCAAAAAACGCCGCAGAAAAATGAGTCTATCGCCCTTAGATGCAAACATTTTTGAGACTGGTCTGACAGGAAAATTATTGAATATTTTTGACCATGGACAGGATTCCAAAGATTATTTAAAATAGAGAATTGAATGGGGGCACCAAATTTCAAGGCCTCAAATCATCTTTCTAAGGACTCATCTTTGAACAATGTGTCTAACCTTCAAATGAGATTATTTATAAAGCAAAAATTCGAAGAAGGTGTTTCTGATGTCAAACAAATATAAAAAATTTCTGTCGTGAAAAATACTTTGGCAGACTTAGGCGCAAAAATGCTTGGACCATTTTCAAGGGAAAATCAAACGAAAACAAAAAATTGATGCAGTTGGCGGTGTCGGCGAATATCCAGAAAAAATTCAAAAATGAAAAAAAATTGATGAACTAACTTTCTCACTTATTTCTGATGATTTTTTTTTTCTGAAAAACTTTTCAATATTTCTCTTCGCCTGAATTTTTTCTTTTTTGAGAGGGGTATTTCAGGGCGACCGTTCTTTTCTACAAATTAACACATATACTAATTACCTGTACCAAATACAGTTGAATCAAAATGCCGCGATAGAATCACAAACAAATGTGTAGTTAGTATCTCAGTGTATTGTTAGCTTATTTAGGGGGATGAGGACCTCATATTTTTAAATGTAAAATGAGCAGGTGCTCACATGAGTCTGCAACGATGCACCCGACTCATATTGCTAACCTAATACAGCTTGAATACTTTACACACCTTTGGTTTTATTCCTTCTCGCAGGCAATTTTGATTCCACTTAATTCGGTAACAGAGATATTCATCAATTTGTTATAATCTCAGCCCAATTATTTATTTTGACAAGTAAAAACGCATTTGCAACACAAATATTTTACTCTTCTCTCAAATTAAGAAGCTGTACACATTATCTAAATTGAAAGAAAATTCCGAGTTTTTTTTCGCTATAACAGGCAATTTTTTAATGCACACCACGTTTTCTGAGACAGCAAGAGTTGCGGTTAAAAAAGCTTCACACTTAAATTCCTCACAAACTGTTATTGTCACATTTTCGTTTTTATATTCACTAAAAAGGATTTTCGAATAATTCATTACTGTACGGGTTGTGATCTAGGGTGAGCTTCGCTTAATGTGAGGATTAAACGGTAGTCCTGAAGGTACCACAAAATATTAAAATGATATTTGAAAAGCTCGAAGAAGAGCGAGGGTCATAAACTGAATAGGTTTTCTACGATGATTGCTTAAACAATCAATTAGCTTTACAACAACAAAAAAGACACAAAACATGGTTTTTGGGCAGCAAGCTCACAAGTTAAATTACTATTTTTCTAATCTATCTGCAGTATGAAATTGGTATTTTGAGCGATTACAATTTAGTAATCTTTTCAAAAAATTTAATGAAGTGATATTTGTTGAATTAGAAATAAATCTTATGTGAAATTCTCTTCATCTGATCTGGACTGATAATTAAAAAAATATTTCCAAATATTTACTCCATCTTAAGCTAAAATAGCGTCAAGAGTGAGATTTTGGATGTTTATAATTAGTTTATAATTAATTAATAATTATACGTTATATTTATTTAAATGATTTTAAAAAATTACAATTATAAATCTTTTTGCATGTTTTTCAGAGGGTTTTACATTTATTTCACCGTCATTGTATTTTGTATCAACAATGATTAAAACATTTTGATTTCAAAAAATCATCGTTTTTCAAGAACGAGTAATCGGTGGGGTCTATGGGCGCTTATCAAAGAAGATGTAATGTATATCAAGACAAAATATAGACTTACAGGTAATTTACAACATTTCAAATCAATAAAAAAAATTTTCAAAGGCACATTAATTTTAACTACTAGTATACTGGATCGTCTCGGATCAACCAAGTCAAACATTTTGACTATACCAGATCGTATCGAATCAATAAATTTCGACTGAACCGGAATATATCGGATCAACCACTGCAAAAATTTTTACTATACCGGGTCGTATCGAAATAAAAAACACCGTTATGATCCGGTCCGGTCGAATAATTCCAATCTGATTCAAACCGGTATCATTGTGCCGACCTCTAGGCCTCAGTAAAAAACCAATAAAAGCCCACATCGCCTCAAGAATTTCTTCAAGTGTTCGAATTGGCTAATTTGTTCACCTAATATTCATCGGATGAATTTCATCCCATTACCGCTGATTTCAAACTTATTTACGCAACTTTTTCTTGGAATTGACAACTCAAATTGTGTGAACTAAAGTATATTTAAACTGTTTTTTTCAATTTTTTGATTATTTTAACAATTGCATTTAAAATTGTCTATTTCGGAAAAAAAAATATTCAAATGCATGGAATAAAAAACTGCCATCCATAACAAAAATAAGATACAGATATTTGATGATTCAATATAACTCCAATTTTTGATCATTTTTCAAATCCAAAAATGAGAAACTCAAGCCCATGCATCGGCTGACCCCTGGTTAGTAACCAGTGACATTTTTCGGCCTCAGCTTGACTTGAGCTTGTCTTTAGTTTTTTGTTGGATTGACTTTTTAATACGTAAAAATTTAAAATTATAAAATGATAAATATAAATCTATACATGTAGGGCAAATTAAAATTGCATGAAATCAACGTTTAATTCTGTATCGAATACCCTTATCTGGGAAATCCGCGAAGACTTCGAATCTGCCATTCACGCTAGTTATAACTTACTTTTTCGCAAATTATTTTGTATAAATCAGCCAAGTGAATAAAAGTTTTGTCTCTAATCGTTCTGCGAAAAATCTTCGTGTAATTCTCTTTTTTTCAAAAAAGGTTCAGTTTTTACATTATTGTGTGTCAGGAGTGTTAAAAATTAAATTGAAGAAAATAATTGACATGTTTTATTTTTAATGAGTTTTTTATGAATATGGCGTTTTAGCCCTTTTTGTTCTGTTAAATGCCGAATGCGCCAATTTTAGCAAATAATGATTTTGAAATAAACTTCGTTAATAATGCAGTGAAATATGTTTTTTGGGCATTCAAGTTGACCTCGAGAGAATTGACTTTTTGTGAGCATACGCATTATGACAAAGCTCATCAAACTCCTTTGTTATCCATAATATATCTTCAAAGCCCAAAAGTCACTATTTTTTAAATCGAATGAATGACAGCTTGATGCCAATGCTTTTTATTTTATCGTTTGATTTTTTTTAATTTTTACTTCCACAAGGGAGGGGGCAATATCGCCGTAAGTTTTTTCTCAAAAAATTTCGGCGATATACATGTATGGAGACAGAAATAACTTTTTTGTTCAAAAAATAGAAAAACGCGTAGCCGTTAGAAATGACGTCATATCAATTACGGGGTCCTCTGGTCATTATTAGCCACTTTTTCAGCCAACATTTTTGGAAAATACGGCTCTCAAAAACGACTCATTCGATTGCGTTCTTAGATAATTTTAACTAAGCACAAATATTCAGAGAAAAATAATTTAAAAAAATAGTCCGAATTAGACCATTGTTTCATAAAAATTCAACAAAAACTGATAATTAAAAAATTTCAGTAATCTCAAAAAAAAATTACAAAAAAACAACTGATGAAATCTTATTTTTTACCTTTTTATTCACTAAGAAATCACTAGATAATTGTGCGCAGTTTGAGCTATTAAAGAACTTAGTCGGATGAGTCGTTTTCAAAAGCCGAATTGTTTAAAAAATGTGTCCAAAAAAGTGGCTAGTAATGACCAAAGGACCCCTTAATAGATATGTAGGGTCATATGGTATGACTCATACCCGGAAAAGCTATCGCAGTCAACCACGCAGTCTATTGTACAAAACTAAACCTGTGAGCAGGGATTCTTCAAATTTATTTCTCAAAAAAAAATTATTCCGACTTTCTTATACTGATTGCAAGTTTTACGTTTTGGGAGGAATAGACGCACCTGGGCGTACTTAAGGATGTGGGGCACGATAATTGGGCTCTTTTTTACACATTTTCAAGCAAAGTTTCTGAGAAACCTGACTTCAGAAATAATTAATTTTTTTTTTCAAATACGTAGTACAACTCTTAAAGAAGGTGCCAGTACTATTCAGAGCATCTGATACGGTATCAGTGATACCTCAACCTACGCTCATAAAATGGGTTTTAGTAGGCGTCCCTCAAAGCACTAAAAAGCCTACTCCTCATTCAGTCCTCATCACTTTTTCTTGTTATTTGCGATTCAACTTCCAAATATGAATGCGCATCTCCGAGCGGTAGAAAATTTCAAAATTTTAGCCCCTAGTGGTCAAAACAGCGTATATGGGAGCCTCACGCAAAAGCCTACTTCTCCTTGAAAATATGTAGATTTTTTTTAATTTGTGCTTCAAATTCACCGCAAAGGCTGAATTAAGGTCTGAACGGTNGAGATAAAGCCTACTCCTCATGTCAGTCCCATCACTTTTTCCTTGTTATTGCGATTCCGAACTTCGCAAATATGCGAATAGCGCACAGCGAGCGGTAGAAAATCTCTTCAAAAGTTATGCACGCCTACGGTGTAGTGTCTAAACACCGCGGTATAGGGAGCCCTCCACGCAAAAGCCTACTTCTCCTTGAAAATATGTAGATTTTTTTAATTTGTGCTTCAAATTCACCGCAAAGGCTGAATAAGGTTGAACGGTAGCCTTTTTCCAATTTTCTTCTCCAAAATCTCAGGAACGACTTGTGAATTTCTAGTTTTTGTTGAAGTTCTGAACTTTTTTGAAATTAAAAAATAATTAAAAATTGAAATTTAACGTTTTTTGGCAGTATTTTGAGTTAAGTGTCTACATTTGCAATTTTGAAAGGTGACAAATAAATTGTAGATCGAAATTGGTACGTTTCACTTCAAATTTCTCAAAAATCTTTAAAAATCTCAAACTTATTTTTTTTGTTGAAAAAAATCAAAATTCAGAAAAAATCCTAGGCTTTAAGAAACTCAGTGGAAAATTTTCTACAAAATGGGGCAATCAAAAAAGTTTTCTGAGAAATCTCAATTATCGTCCCCCACATCCTTAAACCGCAATTTGAAGTTAACATGCCATTTTGATCAGGGGAAAATTTTCTCAAATAAAATATTTTTTTTCATAAAATTTCCCTTTGAATTTTGTCTAAGTCGCCTATTTTCATATGGGAATATAATTGTTTGTTCAAAAGTCGATCTAACCACCGGGTATGACCCTAGTCAAACCCTTTTTTTGATTTTATAAGGAGTAACTCCTCAGGAGTTTCACAATAGGTTCGAATGAATGAATCTGATTCAATGAATCACCAAAATGCGGAGACCATTCATGAGTCATGAATCATAACGCCCGCAAAGTAATTTGTGATATAAATCTCAAATAAATTCGGCGATATTGGCACCGGAAGTATTTGAGCTGAAAATCGTGAAATTGCGTAGGTTTTTTTTCGGTGATTTCGGCCAATTCGGCGATATTGCCCTCCCCCCTGTGATACCTAACTCAGTGTTCTAAAACGGGATCGGGATTGGAAATTTCGACTTAGGTCGGGATCGGGATTTGATCGGGATCCCGAGTGTTTAAAGATTTTTCGTGGTTAAAATTATTATGTGAAGTATTTAAAATAAATTTTGAAAACCATAAATACTTGTAGAAAAGCATTTCTGGCCGATCGGGCGGGATCGGGATTGAAAAAAATAATAACACTCGGGATTGGGATTGAAAAAAAATTTATGAGTCGGGACCGGGCGGGATCGGGATTGAAAACTCATCCCGTTTTAGAACACTGACCTAACTGTACTGCATTTTTTATAGAATACAATAATAATCGTGAGGACCGAAGAGAGCTGTTGAGGCTTGTAAAAGATGTGGAGCTCGATGATAAAAACTAATATATTGTCGAGGCGTTATTTATCACATTATTAAAAGAGTTCCTAATTTTAGATAGAGGGAAAAAGTGAGCTGGTTTGTGCAGAGCTCAAAAGCGAAACACATGAGAACAGTTAAATTAAGTATCGATATTATGCCGATACAAGAGCGATCACTTTTGTGTGGGCAGAAAGAGCATCTACGATAATAAAGCTCTGTGCTGGATAACCAACGCAAGGTCCGGTTTCTCATATCTTTTTATTACACTTTGCTTAGAATGCGTAGCCACAACGTTAAAATCACACGTTAAGAGGAGTAGTGGCTACGCATTCTAAGCAAAGTGTAATAAAGGGATATCAGGAATCCTGATTCAGGATTTTCCATGGAAATTATCGATCATCATTAGTACTATTTTTTCATGGGAAAACATAATTTTTTCGCAAATCCACCGCAAGTTGCACTTTACGCATTTTTTTTGCGTTTTTTGAAATGTTCTTTGGAAAATACGTTTGCCATGTGACATGGGCCATGTCAGATTAAAAAGATATATCTTTTTTTAAAAATGACGTGCTTTATCTTTTACTAGACAAAAATCTTTATTTAGTTTTTATGTTTTGACAAATTAGGTTCTCCAGATAAGATAGATCTTTGAAATTATCACCAAATGGAAAATTAGCCCTTTTCGTCGGCTAAACGTCTATCAACAAGCTCAACAAACTCTATTCGTCGGTTTTTGGTCTTTTTTTTGCCCTCAAATAATTTTGCTTAATTTCAGCATTGTCAATTGGTCCAGCAAATAAGGGGGTATCTATACAAGATATTAACAAATTTGTTCTCGCATCTTAATTCTGAGCAAATTGAGCATGGCAGAAAAAAAATTCTTTCGGTGAACCGGTGAACCTGTTACTGTCATAAAACTGGGTATATAAAGATTTGTTACATTGTCATAATTTTTTCATTTGTGTATTTTTGATGACGGACTCTTAATTACTTTTTCATTTTTTGAATTTTTTTTCATAACTATCATAGATTTCCGATGCTGAAAACCCGATAACAGACTATGGTCCATTATCATGAAGGTTCCGCCCGAATGAAAAAATTGCGTCAAGAACCTCCCCAGAGAAAATTGTCAGAAATAAAATTTTTGAATTCTAGCTGAATAAATCATAACCAGATGTAAAGTTGTTACAAAATCTCACTATGAAGCAAAAGTGTTACGAAAATGACTCCCAGGCGATTTTCCCGGAAAATGATCACGTTAATTGAAGCCCAGATGCGGTTAAATGCAGCCCCGAGTAATATCACTCGTTTGCTCTCTCAAAAAACTCCTCAAAGTTATTTTTTCGAAGCGAAAAGAAAAAAAAACGAAGTTGAGTTGCCCGCATCCGCGAATGCAGGCTCGAGACTTCATTCAAATGTTGAAAAATTTGCCAAAAATCATGCAGTCCGGCTGATTGACTTACACTTATGTTCTAAAGCAAACAAAGGTTAACAGTCAGCTGATAATATTCACGGATTCAGCATATTTTGAAATGAGCCTCCAGTCTGCATTGGGGACGGGGAATCCCCGTTGGGGATCAATATATAATAAATAATCGCCTACAGCCTTGTTTCTGCTGAGCAATCTGCTCTGAATAGCAAATAAAACGAGGAAATTTACTGTATGACATTTTGGTCATCGAATGGAATTCTGAAAATCAAGAGGAGAAAGCCAAGTAGAAGTCAGATAATTGTTGCCGGATGGTAAAATCGCGATAATTCTTTTTGTTGGTATATTTTATTTTATAAGTTTGAGAAATAAATTTATTTGCATTGAAAATGGAAGGCTTTAATAGCACGCACGCGTCAAGGACAGAGAGATTGAAAGGAAACTTCAAACTGGCATTGAATTACAGTAGA
>SCLH01002070.1:21950-69124 GCA_004367855.1 Oikopleura vanhoeffeni
ATATAGAATATCCCTCTAGGAGACTTTGACATTTCTCTCGAGCCGCGAGTCCAGTCGTTCAAATTGAATAGGGCGTCAAATAGAAACAGGGTGGACTCGCGCGGGTCGGCTCAAAACGCCAGCATTTGATATTCTAGCCAGCTATAAAACAAACAACAGGGTAGGCCCAATATCGCCGAATGTTTCTTCAACTTTCAGCGAAATGGGGACAAAAATAAGTTTTTCGTTGACAAATGCCCGGGTGTTCGAAATGACGTCATTAAATTTTTTTTTAATTTTATAAGGAGTTTTACAAGAGGTTCAAATGAAGTTAAATACTAAATGTGTAGAATTACGTACTCGACCAAACGCAATTGAACGTAAATTCAGAAAGTAAATTTGGGAAATTAAATTTTAATATATGACGTCATTCATGACGCACTCAAAGTACATTTGTGATAAAACCCTCAAACGCCCACGCAAATTCGACGATATCGGCACGGGCAGGAATTCAACTAAAAATCGTGAAATTGGGTGGGCTTTTTTCGGCGATATGAGGCCTTTCCCTACATATTTTCCCTGTATTAAGAAGTGGGAGAAAAATGAAATCCTTAATTAATTACAGTACAATTAATCTTAATTACAATAACAGTATTATTAAGTATGCTGGCAGTGGCAGGAAGATATATTCAGCGTCTGAATGTGAGTCTTTATATTCTTTGATGTTCCATGTATCACAAAACGACTGGTCAGTATAGTAATCTCCATAATAATCTGATGCGGCATCAGTGATTCCATGATCACAATCACAAAATCCTGGTTTGACACAGACTTCATTAGCTTAATTAACAAGATAAAAGTTATGTTTAAAATTTTTTGTTTAAATTCATACTCAAATTTTCAACACAGTGGAGAAAATCTTCGCAAAAATCCCTGGCAAAGTTTTTTACGGTCAAAATTGTTATATAAGTAGCTGAATTATCTATTGATGTCCATTACTAAATACAAAAGGTCATAATTTTGCGTCCTTTGACATGAAAGAAATTAAGTAAGTAAGCGATTGTACAAAGAAAAAAAATTATGAAAAAGAGAATATTCTAGAGATAAAAACGTCATCACAAAGTTTCTCCTGACTGATCACTTGGGCATTAATTTCAAAAACTGCTACAAAATATCTTAATACAGCATGAGTTTCAAGTAGCGGCGAGACCAAACGTAATTTGTTTGAAATGACGGTAATGTTGCTTAAATGTTTTTTAGGCAGTCAAGACTTTTTCAGCCTACGCGTTTTCTTCATTCTCTTAAATTTGTTAATTTGTTTAAGGGCCTCGGTGAATTTTGACAGATGCAGTCTGATACCGATATGAGCTCTTGATGAAAAACTTTTCACTGGATTGATATATTCTTCCCAATATACACAGCGTGAGTTTATACAGCGTGAGTTTTTTTTATTTCTCCTTTTTTTTACCTAGATGGTTAGACAGCCACCAAATGGGTGAAAAAGCGGAAGATGTAAACAAACATTTTTTCTGCCGCAATTTTACCCGGTAAAAAAAAATAAGATTTTAGAGTGTGCAGCACACTTTGTACTCTATACTTATTAACTAAGTTCAATAAAGTTTAAATAATTTAACAAAAATAATAAATTTGATATCAAAAAATTAAATTTGACTAAAATAAAAAGAGAAAAAAACTATGGACGGAAAAATATATACCATCAAAGTGATGATTCATAATCCGGGCAACCCAGGCAATTTTGTAACTGCGACTTTTTGGTCCATATGGCTTTTTAAAGAAAATTTGAGTTGAATTTAAATTTTCGCAATTCGAGAAATTTTTCGATAAAAGTTCCAACATAATAAAAAATGCCTTAAGTTTCGTTTAAATTTTTAAATTTTTTTTCATATTGTTTCAAATCACAAAAAACCTCTATTTTATACTTTCCGACTAGGTGACCACATATTTTTTTATAAATGCTCTTTGAAAAACAATATAATATGGTCCTATGACAGACAAAAAAAAAGAACAAACAATAAAAATGAAAAAAAGCACATAAAACAACATAAAAAAACAACCAAAAAAAAGACAAAGAAAACAAAAAAAAGAAAAGAAGAAAAAAAAAAATAAAAAAAGAGAGAAAAAAATAAAAAAATGATGAAGAAAAAAAAAAAAAGAAAAAGAAAAAAATTAAGAACAATGAGAAAGATAACACAAAGAAATAAAGAAAAGACAAGAATAAAACATAAAAGAGAAATCGAAAGAAAAATAAAAGAAAAAAAAAAAAACAAATAAAGACAAAAAAGGTAAAGAGCAAATAAAAAAAGAAAAGACATGGGGGTTCAGCAAAAACAATCAAAAAAACAAAAAAAAATCACAACAATCAAAATCACAAAATAAATCAAAAAAACAAAAAAAAACACCACAAAAAACAACATTTGATTTTTAGTCAAAAATGATAAGAAATATTTTCAAAATTTTCCTCTCATTTCTGTTTCAAAATTTTAAACTTATTTCTGGAATCATACTGAAAATATGCAGAATGGCTAACTTTAACTTAATTCGAAAATATGCCTCGTTTGGTTCATTCGCCTCTTGTTCATACCTTAATCAGATTTTTGAATGAAAATACGGTTTGAGAAATCAATCGAAGCCCCTCTCAATCAAGAATTAAATAAAATTTAATTCCACCGAGACTTGCAACAATGTAAGTCAACCTGTCTCATTTCAAATTTAATTTATTTTAACTCACAACATTTTTTTCGATGTGCTAAATTTTGTTTTTTTCGGTCTTTTTTTCAAAAATTGAAATTTTCCATCTTCGCTTAAAAATCGTAATGAATTCAAAATAATTTAAATTTTAATGGTGACAGGACCATTTTAAGGGCTCCTTATTAATTAAAAAAATGGAATAATTTGCTGTAATTTAGAACCTTCGGATAGCAAACGCCGCCGTTTTTTAAGTGTTATTCAAAAGAGATCTATAAATAAAAAGAATCAATCTGAAGAAAGTTCAGATATAAAAATAAGCTGGAAAGTAGAAACTTGTGTTCGAAAAAGGTTTTTTATTCGAGAAATTTCAAAGTGGCAAGAAAGTTTCCCATCAGACAAGAAAATTGACAAAAGGTGGCAAATCTGTCAAAATGCACCGAGGCCCCTTCAATGTAATGACCTTACTTTTTGCTCATTAAACATAGAAGGGGAGTGTAGGCTAGAATATAAACATTAATTTCCAAGATTAAATCCTTAAACAGCTCTGAGAACAGCTATATGGATTAAGAGCCCTGAATCACACAGATCATGAACTATTTGAAAATGCGGAATCCGCACATTTGTTCGGTTGTTCAGCCTTAACTCTGACCCCACTGAATATTGCTATTCTGCAATCCAGGTCTGATTGAGTGCTCGTAATCCACGTTGTTGTATCCGTCAAATAGTCACTATCTGTCAACTGAGGGCCTTTAATACCATAACCGATTTAGTACAACGATAAATTTTGTCTGAACTTGACTTGAAAACTCACTTGGTACCGTTTTGTCAAAATAATTGCCACTTTTGTGAATACTAAGTGAAAAATTCTCTTTAAGACTAAATGTCTGTTCTGGTATTTTAAACCTCGTACACGCATGCTCCACAGTCCATATTCGCGCAGGTTTCACACACAGTTATGAGTTTATTTCATCTTGGTTGTGTCACAGTCTTCAACTTGAATCATTACATGCTTCGAGTTTCTTCCATGTCAGAACTGGATGCCAGAAATCATACTTTGGATTGGTACTTTCACAATGTCAGGCAGTTTTCCTCGTCTGATCCGTCAGGGCATATCCGTTTATGGTCGTCACATCCACTGCATTCCTTAAGCAAAAATTTATTGTGATTTTGAGAGGGCAAGCGTTTTAAATGGAACTGAGAATTGTTTTTAAATAATATTAAAACATAGTTGAATTGACAGTTGACCTTCTACTTAAAATATCGAACGTTAAGGGGGTAACAGCGATGTTGGCAGACTGGCGTCAATTTAATTTACGAAAATAATTAGTATGGTTTATTTTTTTTGTGCTTATTTAGCGTTAGCTGAATCCAAATAAATGTGTATCAGCTCATTCAAATCATTTTTTATCTATTAACACCCATAGACTCATCAGAGCCATAAACAGTGGTTTCATTTTTTTGAGAAAGACCGGACCAGGACAAAATACAATCGAAAATTTGAAGTTTCAAAAAGGTTCAAATCGCCATAGAGTTAGCAATAATTTCTGAAAATGATCGAATTTTTTTTTGGATGAGCCGTTTCGAAATATATTTTTACGCCACTTTTTTTTGGATTTCCCTGAAAATTTTCTTTATATCAGCTTAATTCACAATTTATTTTTAAAAACACTAAGGCTTCAATACTCAGTTTTTAGGCCCATTCTCTTGAAACCATTCTTTAAAAAGGAATAAAATGTTTTCTACTAAATGTAGACATATTTCTATTTTTTTTGGTTTGAAAACAGAAAAACTGCTTATGAATGAGAAAGCGGGCGGAAATATAGCCTAGGCGCAGACATATTGTTTAATCAATCATCATTTCAGGAGGTGATGAATTACGTTTCATAGACGATACCCGAAAAGGTATTTTGAATTCGGAGACCAGGTTAAGGATCATAAGGTTTCACTAATTGTATTTTACTAGCATTCATTATTAAAGAATCGTATGGTTTTCTGTGGAAAACCAGTTGCAGTTAACTTCACTTTTTTCAGAGCGGAAATGAAGTGATTAATATTTAATTGTCTTAATATATATTTTAATAAATAAATTTGAGTCTATCCCTTTATCGTCAATGATTTCATAACAATTAATCCCCTACAGACTAAACTTTTCGCCATAATATGACTCAAAAGTCAAGCCAAAAAAGTGGTTCTCATGCCTCTGGGGATATTAATACTCAAATGAGTCTAGCGGGTTAAAGGAACGATTTGAGTTTAAAACTTTTATATATAATTCGTGAAATTTTCGAAAAAATTCAAAGCATTATGAAAATTTTAAGCATTTTTCGTCGAAAATTTTTATGATTAATTTTTTTGAATTTGAGAATTAAACGACCAAAAACACTTTAAATTTTTTCATGCATGTTAACATATTTTCTGACTGCTGTTTGAAAAATGATGAAATGTTTATTTGTCATTTTTGTTGTCGACTTTAGAAATATTAGTTATTAGCTACTTGTTCTTCAAAGTCAGGAGAAATTTATCAACAAATATTTAAACGCAATTGAAGGTACAATTTTTTGTCCTAAAAAGCGTTTTTTCTCTCTATTTTGCATGGAAAAAAACTTTCCATATTTAGAGAATTTTTTCATGTGGATAATATTCTCTCCACTAATTAAGTGCATTACACCCGACAAATTGTCTGAAGTTTATAAATATCGCCTTTAAAAAAATCCCACATCAGGTCAGTTGAAATGGAGTTGTAAGAAGAGTGGTCTTTTTGATATTTTTACAGATAACTTAAGAATGTTGAAAAACTAAAATATTACGTTGCAAAATGAACACTTTTATTGAATTACTGTAAGAATTCTGATGATTGAAATTAATTTCATAATTCGAAACTAGTTGAATAAATATCTATAAAAATGTTAACTTTTAATTGAAGATCGGAAAAAAACTTCACATTTTTTTAATCTTTCACATAAATCACTCCGAAAATAATGTATCAATCTGCCACATTCGCTCCAACCTAAATCATTGTAACTAAGTATTATCAGATCAGAATTTGTACGACAATGTAGTCTTTAAGTTTAAACTCCTAAATTTTATTCGTGGCCACTATATAAAGCTTTCTACTGGTATTCTCAAAGGTTGCTGAAATTTTATTAAGATTGAATTACCGGTTTCAAATCTGGAATACTGGTGAAATTAAATATGTTAAAGGCCTCGTGAATTATCAAATTTGATGTACAGAGTTTGAGCAACTTCCCGCAATACGATAGTTCAATATTAAGCCACCCTTAACTGCTTTCTCACATGAAATGCAATTGAAATAAGCCTTTTCGTGGATTGCCAACCTCCCTTAAGGTTTCATTTTAATATTTCTTTTACCGCTTTATCATACAATTAATTTTTCAAATAAATTAAACAAAGAAATAAACTTCCAAAATCTAGAAAATTTTGAATGGAGAGAAGTCATGCGTATGACTGTACAGTGTGTTCTTTTCCCGTTGGATTGTTCCTCGAACGAGAACATAGATAGTTTTCAATCAGCGCGCGCTGTGAATCCACAGCCTGTGATTGACTGTGGTTTCATTTTAAAGAATAGGAATCACAAAATAAAGCATTTCATTGGCGGGAGTAACATTTATGTTTTGGAATAATTCAAGAAAACAAAAAGAGACATTACAGTATGTGCATACTGTTATTATACCACCCAAAATATACAATGCTTCGATTCAAAATAGATCGATGTACATGCAAGAAAAAGGTTAGAAGTTATTTGATAGTCACGTGAGGTTTAGTACTTGGTAATCTCTAATCATCTTTAGTTTTTCTTGGGTTCTTGAACAGTGCAAATATGGTTATGAATGGCACTAATTCATTTAATGATATCATTATGTTCTGAAATTCATGAATTATTATGAATTAGCGGTTGTCTTTTGCTTTCCTACTGGTTTATTTATAGATAATCATTAAATTAAGTTAGGCTTCAATTCACCTTGTTTCTTTTATCTGCACTTTGTGCATTCATAATGAAACCTCTCGTTTTTCAAAGACAAATGTTTGACGTAACGTTAACATAACGTGTATTTAGGTATCAACTGTACTTGGCACAGGGTCAAACAAAAATTAATTCAAAACAAATGTGTAAAACCGCTTCGATCGTGACCAATAAGCAAGTTCAAATGGGTCATACGCGAACGTGCCAACCGAGGGCCTTAAATCCCGTGTTTAAATACGTGTATATATATATATATGTATATTGCTATTAAGTCGAATGCTTTAAAGCAATTGTCTATGTATAATTGCTTAATGATTTGAGTGAATTTCGTTTCTTTGAAAAGCGTCACCGATTGAAAAAATGGATTTTAAAAGTCAAAAATGGAAAATTAGCGCTTTAGCTCGTGCATACGAATTCGCTTAGAACAGCTTCAAAAACCCCTTGTAAATCTCAAATAATTTGACAAAAAATCATTTTTTTTTTGAAGATTTTTTTATAATTTTTCAAAAACAAAAAAAAATCCTAATCTTAAATGAACCCAGAAAAAATTCTCAAAAACATGGTTCAATAGACATTGATACCCATTTGACTTTCAAAATTCTTTATTCAACGTTATTAAATCGTTACTATATCGATAATATAGTTTAAATCAGAGCCTGGTGTAAGAATTAATAATTGTTCCATCGTCACATTCATATTAATAATCCCGCAATTCACTAGTAAATAAGAACTGTGAATGAAGAAAAAATTTCATTGTTATTAATATAATTCTCTTTGAAGTAAACTCTCGAAGTTAAAAAATGTTGATTTTCGATGACTAACTTTTATATTTATTGGCGCCTCGAGCTAAATTAATTCTTTATGAAGTCAAATTTTTTTTGACATTTCTTTAGATCAATTGAACATTAGGATGATAAGTTTTTGTGTTCAGATTTACTATTTAATGACTTAACGCTACGCACGAATTTTATTGTCAAATCTACAAGTAACAGTGTCTATCCACAGGAATATTTAAAATCAGGAATATGTTAAAGGAATAAGATATATATCTTATTCGCTTATCTTAAACATTACAGATAGGAAGACAAAACGGTGATAAAATATTTAATGAGATATTATAAAGATGAATTCAACTGTGCAAAATCTGATTATATTTGATTGAAGAAACTTTATTTTAGAATAATTCTGGCCCTGTTTGTTTTCGGGTTTGAGACTAAATATGTTAGTTTTTCAGAACCAAAACTTCGCCTCAACCTATATAAGGCGATACTTTGAGCGCTTATTTAAAAGTCGTGAACTCGATAAAATGTTTAGAGAAAATAGCGGTTCAGTCATCCTTTTTCTTCGGTAACCCCAAACGTTTTAAAAATTACATATATAGATGTCATATATAATTGTCACAAACACGTCCAAAATTTTTATAAATTGGTTAAGTCACCAAATTTACAATGAACTTGCTGATTTGTAAATAACTGGAGTATTGAATCTCAATCCGGCCTACAAACAATTATGGGCGCAAATATACACATCGAAATCTGGTAAAAATACTTTTCATCAGCTGCTAACTCCTCATCAGTACCGACGGTGGTACACCACCTTATGTTTTTGTCTTCTTTTTCTAAGAAACTCTTTCAGAAACGGTCCCGCCAACCGTTCCCGTCGGCCTTAAAAACTGCTATTTGACTTCGGCTCGAAACTTCGAACACACAAAAACAGTTCAGCAAGAGCTCCTGGGTTTAGCTCCCTTACTTCGCAGATGTATCACGCGGGCATCGTTTTCGACAGATTTCATTTAAGGGATCTCCTACTTTGGGAAT
This sequence comes from Oikopleura vanhoeffeni, assembly GCA_004367855.1. Classification (NCBI taxonomy): domain Eukaryota; kingdom Metazoa; phylum Chordata; class Appendicularia; order Copelata; family Oikopleuridae; genus Oikopleura; species Oikopleura vanhoeffeni. The sequence continues at coordinate 30,438 of SCLH01002070.1, forward strand.
ATGAATATTCCGAATACCATTTTTTGAAAAGCATTGTTTAGAACAGAGAATTTTTTTTTATTTATTTAGCTTTCAATTTTTTTTATATCTGGTAAATGGGGGTTTCGAGACGCAGAAAATTTTTATATAAATTTTGTGCTAAATATTACAAAAATAGTCATAAAAATGGAAAGCTCTCGAATTCTTCCAAGAGCAGAACAAACTATTCATGATGCTAGTTTTCGACACCGATTTCTTGAAGATATCACACATGGAAAAGGGATAACTCTCGACTATTCATACTCGTGAAGAAAGGGAAAACCCTACTATTATCTCAAACCAACATAAGATCTACAAAAATACCTGCTGCGGTCAAATGATGGTTTTTTGCAAAATGGTAAAGCAAAATTTCATTTGGAATTCCAAAGAATCTCAGAGAACATCTCTGAAAATCCGAGCGAGAAGGAAAACAAGCCCTTTTCAAAGATTTAAACTATAATTCGACCTGCTGATCTAGAAAACTGGGAAGTCGAGCAAATTTACTTTTTATTATGATGCGAAAATAAGTCAAAAATTCTTATGAGACATTTTTTAGATTTTTTTGAAAGACCAATATTTTTTCAAAATTTAACGAAATTATCGCCTCCATATGTCATTTCACCTTGAATTGTCAAAATTGCTACTATGTATTCCATCTCAAGTATAATTTTCCTGAATCGCCTATCACTTCTTATGAGCGTACATATTACCTCCGAAATATGCTGAAAATTGAAAGAATATACATTTGGTAATTTTCATTGGATAAAGACCTATTAAAATTTGGAAAACATTATTGGGAAGTTTTTTTTAAAATCTATCTAACCCAGAAATTTTTAATAATATTTTATCTTATTTTCGAACGCGACATTTTAGCCGAACTTGACGAAAATTTTTGCAATTCATCGAAAAATAGTTTAGTCAAGTATTATTTCAATCCTACTGCAGCAGTTTAACTTCACTTTATAAGATTATTACGGGCATTCCAAAGCAACGGAAATTATAACTTTTCGACAAATTCATCGGAATCTTGTTAGTCGAAGATTAAAGAGGCATGTGGTGCCGGCACTGCCTTTGAAAAAATCCTATGTAAACTTCGGTGATTCCAAAAAAGTCTATATTGGAACATTCAAAAGGAAAAGTTAAAAAAAAATTTCGCCTAAAATGCCGAAGAAAAAAAACAACTTCAAGACAACAAAAATTGTCTCCTTTTATCTTTTCTGATCATTTCTGTATCTTTAAGGTTCTTTACTTTCATAATCACCTTATTTATCCTTTGTTTTATCCGAAATAAAAAGTCCTATTAAACTCCTATTAGCTCCCTTATTTAAACGCCGCTTCATAGGTGTCAAAAGTTCGAGCCAAAGCAAATAATAGGTTCGAGGCGGACGGGATTTGGTTGGGGTGGTACCTCAGAAAAACCACTCGTCGAAAAAACTAACTTCGGGTTAAAACTGCAGGCACAGGTTGAATTATATGATATAAATAGTCAAAAATTCGGTCCCAGGTACTTTTCTTTAACTCGTAGACTTAGACATGAAATCTGTACCCAGACTCGCTTTTAGCCACTACGTTGCCCTCACTTTTAAATCGGCCATATGTAGCAAAGTTTCATTATCAATCATTCATTTTTCACCCTAGCTTAAAATAATATTTCCGGACATTTGCTATAAATTAATGAATAACAAAATAAAAATTTTAAACGAATTTAAAGGCATTTTAAGGGTCCCCGGTCCCTAAATTGACATATTATCAAATAAAAGTTAGCCAAACAGAGATTTAAGGATATCATTCAGATTAGGCCCATTTAAACTAGCCTTCATCTTGCGAACATGTGTCATAAAACTTTTTTGCATGACCACCCTCCTTCCACATAACGCACAAGAGCCACCTAAGCCAAACGCAAAATCTATCTCCTCCCAGGGTTTTATTTTTGAAATAACCCAAATTGAAACATAACGTATAGATTAGTATTTGAACTCTGAGGAGCGCTTGTCGAAAAGTGCTAATTCATTCCAGAATATGTAAAAAACCCGGTCAAAATACCGATTTTTTTGACTTTTTTTTCATCGGAAAACTATCTCCTCCTAGGGTTAAATTTCAAAATTCACTCAAATTTTTGTAAATCGGTAGCTCGAAACAAGATAGAAAGTTCTTTCTGAGGAGCCGTTTTTTTCAATTTTGAACCCCAAACCAAAATATGATTTTTGAAGGTCCACGTGAAAAATTTTCGAAAAAAAATGTGGCTTTCGGATTTTTTCGAAAGTAGTCCAAAAGAAAGCTGGGGAAACACTGAAGAGAAAGTTGGCTTACGTCACCCGATATTGTTGACAGTTTTCGTGGTCAAATTGACACCACGTTATGTTTTGAAGCATAATTTTGAGAAAAATCTACTTAGAAAAAAATCGAAAAAACGCAAATTTTCGAAAAAATTTGTTGTTCATTTGGGTTTGTTTTACTGCGTTCAAAGACATAAAACAGATTTGAGTTTGGTGGCATTTTTATGACATAATAATCTGATAAATGTAGGAGCCGGGATACCCTTAATGAAGATAAGAAAACCAAAAGTTGGCGAATTCACTATGACTCGACTATAAAAGTGCAATAATGAGCTGCAATTAAACTTAATTAATATTTGCAATTACCTCATATTAAAACTTCAATATGATTTCTATTATCTGTCTTAACATAATATATGTTTTTACAAAAATTCTCTGGTATAAAAGCTCTTAACCTATTTTGGCATCTAATTTCTTGCCATTTGAAATAAAAAGAGGTCACGTAGGCGAGATCACGACTTAGGCGTCTCGATATTTTGTTATCTATTGTTATTGATAAGTTTTGACTTCTGAAATGCTCTATTTAACCGGAGGCCATACTTTAATGCAGGAAGTCGTCGAATTCGTTACGATTCTTTTAACGGGATTGTGGTGCTCCAGTATGTGCTTGGGGGAAAATAAGGCGTTTTTAAAACTAAATCTCTTGTGTGAGATTAAGTGAACTTTGATTTTTCCAAATTGTTATATTGTAGTCCGTAACCTTGAGAAAGTCAAAAACTATGATTCATTTTAGAAAATATTACCTCACATTCAACCTTTAAAATGCATAAAACCTAACTTTCGCTGGTATTCGTTTCATTGAATATACCGTCCAATAATCCACGTATCAATCCATAATCCGATATTATTGATCAGAAAAATTCTCTACAATTTAAACCAAGCATATTTTAATAAATTCATCTTAATTCGCCGAAAATTATTTTTGAAAATTTCCTTGCTATAGTTACATTAGGCAAAATGAAGATTATTTTACAATAAAAAGTATACCTCCTACGGACGGCACATGCGATTTCTTTCTCTTTTTGCATGAATTCTTCTCTATTCTTCCTATTCAGCTTTTAACCAGCAAATTTAATAATTTTTTTATATTTCTCGCACATCACTATTTCATGGCTGATTTAATGCGCGCCATTATTACATTGATGTTGGATGAAAAGTTGAAGATTATTGCAAAGGGGCAAAAATATTAATACAATTAAATATGAAAGATACTTTCAATTTAATGTTATTTTTCGCTGTGATTATTATTCTTTCGTGATTTTGAGACTATCCATGCTCATAATTTTAAATAAATAAATAATTTTTTGCAAGAAATCCGATATTCTAGAACTAGTTATTACGCGGATAGTAATGAACTTTTTTTAATGCATAATTTCTCGTGTGCGGATGGTCGGAATAACAAAGAAAAATAATACCGAATTGAGACCGTGGTCGAAAATACTACTCACCCACAATCCCAATAAGGGGTCCTGTCGGCAGATTTGAGACTTTGAATAAACATAGTAAGTAAATTTGAAAAAGTACTCAATACGTCAAAAAATATCCAGGGTCAATTTCAGTGTTTTTAAGACATTTTTCTCATTAATCATCAAGTCGAATAATATCACTGACCGAAATAAATCCAAAAATAAAGGCTTTAAAAATATGTCAATACATAAATCCTTATTTCTTGAGAAAATAAGATCACGTGACGTGTTTGGAAACTATTATTATGTTCACTAACTCTTGAATTAGGTGTTTATTGCCAAAAAGAATAAAACTTCGGTTAAAACTGCAGACAGGTGAACTTATATGTACTATAATTATGTCAAAAAATCGTCAGGTAGCTTTCTAACTCTAACTTTAGACATGAATCTGTACCCAGACTCGAATTTAGCCAACTAGTTGCTCAGTTTTAAATCGGGCCTATATTAGCAAAGTTTCATTTATGCAACATCATTTTCAATAGCTTAAAATAATATCAGACAAGTTGCTATAAGCACAATTAAAATAACAAAATAAAATTTTAAATCGAATTTAAGGCATTTAAGGGTATTCCGGTCCTAATGAATTTATCAAGTAAAATTATTAGCCAAACAGAGATTAAGGTATAATTCAGATTAGCCAGTTGTAGAATAGCCCTTCATCTTGCGTAAGAACATGTGATCAAAATCCTTTTGCATGACAACGTCCTTCACACATAACGGCACAAAGAGCCACCTAAGCCAAAACTGCAAAAGTCTATCTGCTCCCGTTTTTATTTGGAAATTACCCAAAATTGAACATAACCTGTATAATTTAGTATTGAAACTTTCTGAGAGCGCTTTTGTCGATTAAGTGCTATAGTCATCCAGAATTAAAAAACCGGTCAAATACGTTTTTTTGACTTTTTCAATCGGAAAATCTATCTCCTCCTAGTAATTTAAAATTCACTCAATTTTTTAAGACGGTAGCTGAAACAAATAGAAACTCTGAGGACGTTTTTTCAATTTGACCCCCAAACTCAAATAAATTTTGAAGGTCAGTGGAAAAATTTTCGAAAAAAAATGTGCTTCGATTTTTTCGTAAAGTAGGTCCAAAAGAAAGCTGGGAATACACTGAAGAGAAAGTTGGCTTACGTGCAACCCGAATATTTTGAAGTTTTTTAGTGGTCAATATGAGCACAAAACGTTATTTTTGAACATAATTTTGAGAAGAAATACTGAAAAATCGCAAAGACGGCAGAATTTTTCAAAAATTTGTGTTTTCATTTGGTTGTTTGATGCGTTCAAAACATAAACAATTGAATCTTGGTGCATTTTTTAGTGACATAATAACTGCATAAAATGTAGGAGCGGGATAACCCTTAATGAGATAAGAAAACAAAAGTTGCGAGAATTCACTCTAAATGACCGACTATAGAAAGTGCAATAATGAGCTGGAAATTAAAACTTATTTATATTTGCAATTACCTCATATAAAATCTCAATGATTTTTCTCTTAGTCTGGTCTTAAAATTCACTATTGTTTTTAACAAATTCTCTGTGTATAANCGCAATTTTACCCGGTAAAAAAAAATAAGATTTTAGAGTGTGCAGCACACTTTGTACTCTATACTTATTAACTAAGTTCAATAAAGTTTAAATAATTTAACAAAAATAATAAATTTGATATCAAAAAATTAAATTTGACTAAAATAAAAAGAGAAAAAAACTATGGACGGAAAAATATATACCATCAAAGTGATGATTCATAATCCGGGCAACTTTTGTAACTAGCGAATTTTTGCATTATGGCTTTTAAAGAAAATTTTGAGTTTGAATTTAAATTTTCGAATTCGAGAAATTTTCGATAAAAGTTCCAAACATAATAAAAAATGCCTTATTTTTCGTTTAAATTTTTTTAATTTTTTTTCAATATTTGTTTCAAATCAACAAAAAAACCTCTACAAAATGGCTACTTTAACTTTCCGACTAGGTGACCACATATTTTTTATATGCTCTTTGAAAAACCATATAATATGGTCCATATGACATGGTTCATTGATTTTTAGTCAAAAATAATAAGAAATATTTTAAAAATTTTCCTCATTTCTTGTTCAAAATTCTTTAAACTTATTTTTCTAGAATCATTAGCTGAAAATATGAAGAATGGCTACTTTAACTTAATTCAAATATGTCCTCGTTTTGTTCATTCGCTCTTGTTCATACTCTTAATCAGAATTTTTTGAATGAAAATACGGTTTGGGAGAAATTCATCGAAGCCCTCTTCAATCAAGAATTAAATAAAATTTATTCCACCGAGACTTGCACAATTGGTAAGTCAACCTGTTCATCATTTCAAATTTAATTTATTTAACTCACAAATTTTTTTTTCGATGTGCTTAAATTTTTGTTTTTTTTTCGTCTTTTTTTAGAAATTTAAATTTTCTATCTTCGCTTAAAAATCGTATGAATTCAAAATAATTAAATTTTTAATAGTGAACAGGACCATTTTTAGGGCTCCTTATTAATTAAAAAATGGAATTAAATTTTGCTGTAATTTAGACACCTTCGATAGCAAACGCGCGTTTTTAAGTGTTATTTCAAAAGACGATTTATAAAGTAAAAATAATCAATCTGAAGAAATTCAGATTATAAAAAGTAAGCTGGAAAGTAGAAACTTGTGTTCGAAAAAGTTTTTATTCGAAAATTTCAAAGTGGCAAAAAGTTTCCCATCAAGACAAGAAAAATTGAAAAAGTGCAAATCTGTCAAAATGCACCGAGGCCCTTAATGTAATGACCTCACTTTTGCTCAATAAACATAAAGGGGAGTGTAGGCTAGAATATAATCATTAATTTGCAAGATTAAACCTAAAACAGCTCTGAGAACAGCTATATGGATTAAGAGCCCTGAATCGACAGATCATGACTATTTGAAAAATGCGGAATCCGCACATTTGTTCGGTTGTTCAGCCTTAATCTGACCAATGATATTGGCCAATTCTGCAATCCAGGGTTATGATTGAGTGCTCGTATCCCACGTTGTTTGTATCCGTCAAATAGTCACTATCTGTGAACTGAGGGCCTTAATCCATAACCGATTTAGTACAACGAATAAATTTTGGTCTTGACTTGACTTGAAACTCACTTGGTACCTTTTGTCAAAATATTAATTGCCATTTTTGTGAATACTAAGTGAAAAAATTCTCTTAAAATGTCTTTCTGGTATTTTTACCTGGTACACAGCATGCTCCACAGTCATATTCGGCAGGTTTCACACAAGTTATACAGTTTATTTCATCTTGGTTGTGGTCACAGTCTTCAACTTGATCACATCTTCGAGTTTCTTCCATGCAGACTGGATTGCCAGAAATCATACATTTGAATTGAGTACTTTCACATGTCAGGCAGTTTTCCTCGTCTGATCCGTCAGGGCAATCGTTTATGCCGTCACATCCTACTGCAATTCCTTAACAAAAATTTATTGTGATTTTTGAGAGCAGCGTCTTTTAAATGGAACTGAGAAATTGTTTTTAAAATAATATTAAAACATAATTGTAATTGAACATGTTGTACCTTTACTTAAAATCAATCGAACGTTAAGGGGGTAACAGCGATGTGGCAGACTGGCGTCAATTTAATTTACGAAAATAATTAGTGGGTTTATTTTTTGTGCTTATTATCGTTAGCTGAATCCAAATAAATGTGTATCAGCTCATTCAAATCATTTTTTATCTATTAACCCCTAGACTCATAGAGCCATAAAAGTGGCTTTCATTTTTTTGAAAAGACCGGAAAGGACAAAAATAATCGAAATTGAAGTTTGAGTTAACTTCACTTTTTCACAGCGGAAATGAAGTGATTAATATTTTAATTGTCTTAATATAATTAATAAAAAATTTGAGTCTATCCTTTATCTCAATGATTTCATAACAATTAATCTCCTTACACTTAAACTTTTCCCATAATATGACTTCAAAGTCAAGCCAAAAAAGTGGCTCTCATGCCTCTGGGGGGTATTAATACTCGAATGAGTCTAGGGGTTAAAGGAACGATTTGAGTTCAAACTTTTATTATATAATTCGTAACCAACACCAAAGAAGAGATTAGAATAAAAAAAATATCATTAAAGTTATATTTAATCAAAGTGTCGTTAAATTTCAAAGTGGCGTCAAGCATGTCCCAAGAGTCGTTCTAATATCTGAAAGTGGCGTAGATGTCCCAAATGCGTTCCTAAAAATTCTAAAATGCGTAGATGTCCAAGACGTGCCTAAACATCTAAAATGCGTAGTGTCCCAAGTAGTCGTCCCAAACCAAACTTGCCTCTTTAAAGATTTACGTTTCTTTTTCGAGAATCTATGTGGGTGGATGTCCATGAAGTCTTTATCAATATATCAGTGTATGAAATCACAACCATCATTTAAAAAATTCTGAAGGAACAGTCTCTTAAAAGTACTGACGATTTTTTACATAATTTATATCATATAATTCACTGTTGCAGTTTAACCGAATTTATTTTTCACGAGTGGTCTGAAAGAGTTCTAAGAAAAAAACAAAAAACATAAGTTAAGTACCACCGTGTACTGATTAGGATTAAGCACTATGAATAATATTTACAGATTCGATGTTGTATATTTGACGCTGCATAATTTTTCTGTAGGCATTGGAGATAATTCATAACTCATATTACAAATCAGCCAGGTCATTTGAAATTGGGACATTACTTTGTATATTGACGTTGTGACTTATATATGCACATTGTATATTTAATTAAAAACCGTTTGGTTACCGAAGAAAAGGATGATGAACCGCAATTTTTATCAACATTTTCGAAGTTCACAGACTTTTAAATAACGCTCAAAGGTAAATCGCCTAAATTCAAGGTTGCGGCGAAGACTTCGCGCGAATCTTCTTGTTTATGAAAACTAACAAAATTTTAGTTTACTCAACCGAAACAACAGGCAAAATTAATTTAAAAAAAAGTTCTTCAATCAACATAATCATATTGCAGTGAAATTCATCCTTTATAATTATCTCATTAAATATTTTATCAACCGTTTGCTTCCTTCTGTAATGTTAAGAGTAAGCGATAAGATAATTATTTAATTCGCTTTAAAATATTCTGATTTTAACAATATTCCTGTGATAAGAACCCTTGTTACTTGTAAATTGACCAATAAATTCGTGCGTAGTTTAAGTCATTATAAATAGTAAATCGAACACAAAAACTTACTCTCCTAATATCAATGATCTAAAGAAATTCAAAAAAAAAATTGATTCATAAAGAATTAAATTTAGCCTCGAGCGCAATAAAAGTATATTAAATTAGTCATCGAAATCAACTATTTTTTCAACTCGAGAGTTTTAAACTTCCAAGAAAAGGAAATTTAAAAATTTAATAAAACAAAAAAATTGGATTTTTCTTCATTCAAGTTTTATCACTAGTGAATTGCGGGGATTATTATTATGAATGTGGCGATGGAACAATTATTAATGCTTACACCAGTCTGATTTAAACCTATAGTTATCGATATAGAACCATTAAATAACGATTTGAAATAAGAATTTGAAAGTCAAATGGTATCAATGTTATATTGAATCCAGTTTTTTAGAATCTTCTCTGGTCATTTTAAGAATTAAGGATTTTTCTGTTTTTGAAAAATTTCAAAAAAAATTGATTTTTTGTCAATCTTTGAGATTCTCAAGGTTTTGAAGCACTTCTAGCGAAATTCGTATGAAGAGCTAAAGGCGCTAATTTTCCATTTACTTTAAATTCTCATTTTCAAGTCGGCACGCTTTTCAAAGAACGAAATCACTTTCAAATCATTAAAGAATATATCATAAGACAATGCTTAAAAAGCATTCGACTTATGCAATCAACGATTTGTAGCTTCACGTATTAAAAACGATTTTAAAGGCCCTTCGGCTTGCACGTTCGGTATGACCCATTGCAAACTGTGTTATTGGTCAGTGATCTAAGCGGTTACACTCGTTTTGAAATTAATTTATTTTTGGACTGCTACATAGTTATACTAAACTACGTTATTAACAGTTAAGTAAACATTTGTCTTGAAAAACGGAGTTCAATGAATGCACAAAGTGCAATAAAAGAAACAAGTGAATTAAGCTAACTTAATTATGATTTTCTATAACTTCAAACCAGTAGGAAATAAAAAACACCACGCTAATTCATAATAATAACTGAATTCAAGAACAATAATGATTATCATTAAATGAGAGTGCCATATAACCATATTTTCGCAACGTAAGAACTAAAAAAAACTAAAGATTCTTAGGAACCAAGGTACTAAACATACGTGGACTATCAAATAATCTTCTAACTCTTCTCGCATGTACACATGATCTATTGACTCGAAGCAGTATATTTTGGGGTATATTACCTAGTATGTCACATACTGGATGTTCTTGTTTTTCTGAATGATTCAAAACCATAAATGGTTACTCCCCAATCGGAATGCTTAATTGTGCGATTCCTATCTTTAAAATCGAAATACAGTCAATCACAGGCTGTGATTCACAGCGCGCGGCTGATGGATTATCCATGTCTTCGTTCGAGGAATTCCAGGAAAAAAGAACAACTGTTCACAGTCATACACGATCACTTCTCCATCAAAATTTTCTAGATTTGTGATAGTTAATTTACATTTGTTTAATTATTTGAAAAATTATTTTTCCACTAAATCGGTAAAGAAATATTTAAATAGAAACCCTTAACTCGTAGACTTGTCATGTACAATCTGTACCCAGATCGATTTCCGGCAACTAGGACCATTGCTATAGAATCGAGCATATAACAAGTTCATAGTCAACATAGTCATTTTTCAATAGCTTAAAAATATTCACCAATTTGCAATCAAAATTAAAAAAAATCGATGAACAATAAAGGCTATTAATGGAATGAAAAAAAAATTCGCGAAAATGTACCCATTTGTACGGGCAAGCAGGCAAATAAGATCATACGAATAAACGTTATTATATTTTGAAACTAACGTTAAGTTACTCAAGGTTTCTCTAGTTCTCCTTTAACAATTATTATAGTTTCATTCAAAATACTAGTAAATTGACTCTGAAATATGTTCAATATCCATTATGTTCTGAGAACCAGAGAGTAGTGACGCTACGCTGCTCGCGAAACCTTTTGATTCTAACTAATTAATTTTTGACGTTTGTGGTCTAGAGGTGCCTTGCTAACCGAGCCAATTTTCACAAATAATACAAACAGAAATTTGAAATTAAAAAAAACCCAACGGTAATTTTTCATTTTTCTCACCTCTCTCTCGCTACGCATTCTTATGTGACAGCAATTAGAAAGCTATGCATTCTGGAGATGCTCTATTTAACTGAGGCCATATGTAAATGCATTAAAGAGTCTTAGAATTCGTTACGATTCTTTTAAGGGTCTTCGCATGATTGGATACTTTGAAAAAAATATTGGTCCAATAACAGTATTTGAAAAAGTACAAATACGTGTCAAAAAAATTCCAGGTCATTCAACGTTTTTTAATATTTTCTCATTACAAGAAATTCCTGATAAAATCACGTGACGAAAAATCCAAAAATAAAGTTTTAAAATGATAGTCATAAACTAAATTCCTTATTTGATTGAACATAAGATCATGTGACGTTGGAAAATATATTGTTCAAAACTCTAAAATTATGTGTATAGTCCTCAAAACTTTCGGCGTAAGTTGATACTAAGGGTACTTGGCAAAAACGTCATTTCTTAATTGAAGGTCACTACGTGCGGACTAAGTTAACTTAAAAAAGTCTTTAAAACTTCTAACGACACTTCACTTTTTTCAAACAGGTTTTAGCCATTTGAAAAAAACAGTACTCATTTGGCCAACCTTAATTTCTGAATATACGTCAAGTGATCATTCTTAGGGCATTGTGTGTAATGAAAAAGTTTAGAATTTTTTTTTTTGATCAGGATGAAACAGTTTGTTTGGTGAATTAACAAAATTTGCAAAAAATAATACTCGTAATACAGTAAAAATTAAATAAAAAAAACGCACAACTCATTTTCCTTTAAGTTATCGATAACTTAATAATGGTCTTGTCATACTTTTTAAGCGTCCGTAAATGCGATTTTAATGTTGAAGTGGTCACTACTCTGCTCGGAATCGAGTCTACGAGTTACAGAAGGTTGCAATGCCACCAAAGGCTTATTCAAATTGCATTTTGTGTAGAAAGCAGTTAATCTTATACTCGAAATATGGTATTGGGAATTGCTCAAATCTGTACATCAAATTTGATAATTCACAGGCCTTTGAACTGTAGACTTTAGACATTCAATCTGTACCTCAAACTCGATTTCCGGGTCAACTATGACCCATCTCTTATAATCGGATGCCATATTAGAACAGTTCATTATCAACATACTTTCATTAGCTTAAATAATATTAGTCCATTGCAATAGAATTAAACATAAAAATAAAAAAATTCCGATGAACAAAAAGCTTTAAAATAGGAGAGAAAAAAAAATTCGCGAAAATGTACTCCCAGTGACGGGCAAGAATGCCATATAATATTACGAATTTAAAATTTTATTTTTTTGAAACTACTGTTAAGTTACCTCAAAGGTTTCTCTAGTTCCATCAACAATTATTATATGTTTCAATCAAAATTTTTCTCGTAAATGCACTCTGAATATGTTTATATTCATTGTATTCTAACCAGAGAACGAAAGTCACGCTACGCGCTCGCCACTCGCAAACCTTCTCTCATTTTTCTAAAAAGTAAAAATTTTTATTTTTCGAGAAGTTATTGGCATCTAGGCAATGCTCTGTTTAACCGGAGGCCAATTTCAAAATAATAAAAAACAAAATCTGAAATACAAAAACTTAATCAGTAATTATTGATTAATCAATATTCAATATTGAATATACTGATGCAAGATTAAAAATGACGACGACCTCGCGTGGAAATCTGGTCGATGGATGCAACAAGTCTTCAGATTATGAAGTAGTGAAGAGAAGAAACCGAGAACCTTAACTATTGATCGGACCGGAAATAGAATCCATTGAAAGAGAATTGCTAAAGTGTTAGAGCGAAGATGAAAATCTGAGAAGCCACTCGATTTTGAAAATAATTTCCTATGGAAAGAAACGAGCAGCCGAATGGATATCAAATGGCAATCAAATGGATCATATTATTTTGGGACTGGTATTTAATGGGAGAATAATTAGCACATGAAAATTGAAAAGATTATCGTCAGTTTTGAATATCCCAATACCCGAATCCCAGTTGTCGAAGTTTCCATGGTCGAAGTTCAGTGTCGAAGTGCCAGATCAAATACGCGCGTCTAGGAAACGAAATAATCGATTGTCATTCGATGAAGAAAATAACCCCTTAAATTAAGCAAGGATCACAGGCATCAATAATAGTTGAAAACAACTTTTTCGACAAAATAAAAATATGCCATTTTTTTATTCAATAATAAAGTTCCTTTTGTTCAGAAGAAGTGAACACAAAAAGCGCGAGAATGTCCAGACCGGGGAAAATCCGGTGTCTGATTAGGTCCGACAGGTCGGCCTGTTGTCTCACCCATGCGCTTCAAATCCTATTTTAACACACCCTTATCTTTTTCCCCAACGAACTCCATTCAAAAACGTGTCACTAGCTCTATAGCACGGTGTTAGAATCCACTTATAGGTCAAGAGGGCTTGATAATGGGAGCCGCCAAGTTGATAGTGCTAATTAACCGTAAGCATCACTCTACACGAGATCATGGGATTTGAAACACGCGCTATGAGATCAACATTTTCACCTCCATCAATGTGGAAAAAGGGTATGAAAATTTATTAATTCCTCAACTGAAAAGTTTCGTTATTCATAAAAGTGGCTGTACAACAACGCGTAGGTGTGTAATGCTAAAATAAATGAATCTTGTAGTAAACGTAGGCGGCTAATTTCATTTTACTCTTATGTTTTGGTAGTTATTTGGATGAATAAATAATTGAATGTGTGAAAAAAGACTTATTTTCTTAACATGTATGCTAGCGAACAAATTTAATATTTACCTCGCCATGCCAAAAAGTTCATAAATTATGCTACATGATAAATTATTTCAAACCAAATTTATTGTCAAAACAATATATGCGCCAACCTATCTTGAATAACGTACGTTGATATTTACGGCGTACTGTAATGTAAAAGTCTAAGAAACTCTTAACAATTCTTTTAAGGGGTCTGTCGAACATGATTTGAGAAATTTCTGAAAAAAACCATTGTACCAATATAAGTGAATTGAAAGTACTCAATTACTCCAAAAATAATCCTATGGTTCACTTCATAACGTTAATATCTTATATCCAGGAAAGTCTGAATAAAATCACGTGAGATAATAATCAAAAAATGAAGTTTAACATATTCATAAAAAATCCTTATCTTGAAAAATAAGACACTGACGTGTTGGAAAATATCTATGTCAAAAAACTCTTAAATTAGGTGTAATTAGTTCCTCAAAACTTCGGCGTAATTTGAGTCTATTGTGGGACTTGGCCAAAACTTCATTCTTAATTTGAAGGTACGTTGCATCGTTTTCGGAGCTTGAGTGTAAAAAAAGTCTTAAAACTTCTGAGGACATCTTCACTTCTTTCAAAAATTGATTAAGCAATTTTTTGGAAAAAAACAGTACTATTTAATCCAACTTATTCCTTAATATCCGGTCACGTGGATCATTTTTTGGCTATAGTGTAATGGAAAAAAGTCTTAGAAATTTTTTTTGATCACGATGAAAGGTTAATTTTGTGATTTAAAAAATTTTGCAAAAAATAAGTACTCGTAAAACGAAAAAATTTTCAATAAAAAAAGCACAAAGTCATTTTCGTCTAAAGTTATCGATAACTTTCTAAGTCTTTATTAATAGTTAAGCGTCGAAAATGCGATTAATGTAGAATGTCACATGCCGGAAATCAGTCTAACGAGTAACAAATAAATTTCACAGTATTCCAGATTTGAAACCGTAATTCAATCTTAATAAAATTTCAGCAACTTTGAAATACCATGTAGAGAAGCTTATATAGTGGCAGAAATAAAATTAGAAGTTTAAACTTATAAATACATTCTGTACAAATTACTGATCTGTCATACATACTTAGTTACAATGATTTAGGGTTGGGAGCGAATGTGGCAGATTGATACATTATTTGTATGTAGTTAATGTGAAGTTCCGATCTTAATTAAGTAAATTTATAGATATATCAACTATTAATATGATTTCAATATCGAATTCTTACCAGTAATTCAAAAAGTGTCATTGCTTGCAAACGTATATTTTAGTTTTCAACATTCTTAGTTATCTGTAAAAATATCAAAAGACCACTCTTCATTACACTCCATTTCAACTGACCTGATGAGATTTTTTAAAGGCGATATTTATAACCATTCAGACATTTGTCCGGTGTAATGCACTCTAATTAGTGGGAGAATATTATCCACATGAAAAATTCTCTAATATGAAAGTTTTTCCATGAAAATAGAGAGAAAAACGCTTTTTAGGACAAAAAATTACCTCAATTGCGTTAAATATTGTTCGATAAATTTTCCTGACTTTGAAGAACAAGTAGCTAATAACTAATTTTCTAAAAGTCGATAACAAAATGACAAATAAACATTTCATCATTTGTTCAAACAGCAGTCAGAAATATGTTAACATGCTGAAAAAATTAAATGTTTTTTTCGTTTATTCTACAAATTCAAAAAAATAATCATAAAAATATTCGAACGAAAATGCTCTAAAATTTCATAACTGAATTTTTTCGAAAATTTTACGAAAATTATCNAATGAAGTGATTAATATTTTAATTGTCTTAATATAATTAATAAAAAATTTGAGTCTATCCTTTATCTCAATGATTTCATAACAATTAATCTCCTTACACTTAAACTTTTCCCATAATATGACTTCAAAGTCAAGCCAAAAAAGTGGCTCTCATGCCTCTGGGGGGTATTAATACTCGAATGAGTCTAGGGGTTAAAGGAACGATTTGAGTTCAAACTTTTATTATATAATTCGTAAAATTTTCGAAAAAATTCAAAGCATTATGAAAATTTTAAGCATTTTTCGTCGAAAATTTTTTTATGAGTAATTTTTTGAAATTTGTGAACTAAAACGAAAAAAAACACTTTAACTTTTTTCATGCATGTTAACATATTTTCTGACTGCTGTTTGAAAAATCATGAAATGTTTATTTGTCATTTTGTTATCGACTTTTTAGAAATATTAGTTATTAGCTACTTTTCTTTTCAAAGTCAGGAGATTTATCAATATTTAAACGCAATTGAAGGTCAATTTTTTGTCCTAAAAAGCTGTTTTTCTCTATTTTTCATGGAAAAAAACTTTCATATTAGAGAAATTTTTTCATGTGGATAATGATTCTCCCACTAATTAGTGCATTACATCCGAAAATGTCTGAAGTTTATAAATATCGCCTTTAAAAAAATCTCACATCAGGTCAAGTTGGAAATGGAGTTGTAATGAAGAGTGGTTTTTGATATTTTTACAGATACTTAAGAATGTTGAAAAACTAAAAATATTAACGTTTGCAAGAATGAACACTTTTATTGAAATCGAAAAAAAAATTTCACATTTTTTTATCTTTCATAAATCACTCCGAAAAAATGTATCAATCTGCCACATCGCTCCAACCCCTTAAACATTTGTACTAAGTATTATGAAATCAGTAATTTGTACTACAATGAAGTATTTAAAGTTTAAACTCCTAAATTTTATTCGTGCCACTATATAAAGCTTTCTACTGTATTTATCAAAGGTGCTGAAATTTTATTAAGATTTTGAATTACCGGTTTCAAATCTGGAATACTGGTGAAATTTAATATGTTAAAGGCCTGTGAATTATCAAATTTGATGTACAGATTTTGAGCAATTCCGCAATACCATATTTCAGTATTAAGCATTAACTGCTTTCTCACAAAATGCAATTGAATAAGCCTTTGGTGGCATTGCCAACCTTCTTAAGGTTTCTATTTAAATATTTCTTTTACCGATTTATAAAAATTAATTTTTCAAAATAATTAAACAAAGTAAATTAAACTTCCAAAATCTAGAAAATTTTGATGGAGAAGTCATCGTATGACTGTACAGTGTGTCTCTTTTTCCCTTGGATTATTCCTCGAACGAGACATGGATAGTTTCATCAAGCGCGCGCTGTGAATCACAGCCTGTGATTGACTGTGGTTTCATTTTAAAGAATAGGAATCGCACAAAATAAAGCATTTCCATTGGCGGGAGTATACATTTATGGTTTTGGAATCATTCAAGAAAACAAAAGAGACATACAGTATGTGACATACTGTATTATACCACCCAAAATAATACATGCTTCGATTCAAAATAGATCGATGTACATGCAAGAAAAGTTAGAAGTTATTTGATAGTCACGTGAGGTTTAGTACTTGGTATCCTAAGAATCTTTAGTTTTTTCTTAGGTTCTTGACAGTGCAAAATATGGTTATAAATGGCACTATCATTTAATGATAATCATTATTGTTCTGAAATTCATTAATTATTATGAATTAGCGGTTGTCTTTTTATTTCCTACTGGTTTGATTTATAGATAATCATAAATTAGTTAGGCTTCAATTCACTTGTTTCTTTTATTGCACTTTGTGCATTCATTGAAAACTCCCGTTTTTCAAAGACAAATGTTTGACGTAACGTTAATAACGTTATTTAGTATCAACTATGGTAGCAGTCCAACAAAAAATTTAATTCAAAACAGAGTGTAAACCCGCTTAGATCGCTGACCAATAACACAGTTGCAAATGGGGTCATACGCGAACGTGCAACCGAGGGCCTTTAAATCCCGTTTTTAAATACGTGAAGCTACAAAATCAGTTTGATGCTATAAGTCGAATGCTTTTTAAAGCAATTGTCTATGTAATATTCTTAATGATTTGAGTGAATTTCGTTTCTTTGAAAAGCGTCAGCCGACTTGAAAAATGGAATTTTAAAAGTCAAAATGGAAAAATTAGCGCTTTAGCTCTTCATACGAATTCGCTAGAACTGCTTCAAAAACCCCTTGTAAAATCTCAAAAATTTGACAAAAAATCAATTTTTTTTTGAAAAATTTTTCAAAAACAAAAAAAATCCTTAATCTTAAAATGACCAGAAAAAATTCTCAAAAACATGGTTCAATAACATTGATACCCATTTTGACTTTCAAAATTCTTTATTTCAAATCGTTATTATAATGGTTACTATATCGATAATATAGTTTAAATCAGTACCTGGTGTAAGATTAATAATTGTTCCATCGCCACATTCATATAATAAATCCCCGCAATTCACTAGTGATAAAACTTGAATGAAGAAAAAATTCATTGTTATTAATAAATTCTCTTTGAAGTAAAACTCTCGAAGTTTAAAAAAATAGTTGATTTCGATGACTAACTTTATTATTTTATTGCGCCTCGAGGCTAAATTTAATTCTTTATGAATCAAATTTTTTTTTGAATTTCTTTAGATCAATTGAACATAGGATGAGTAAGTTTTTGTGTTCAGATTTACTATTTAATGACTTAACCTACGCACGAATTTTATTGTCAAATGTACAAGTAAAAGTGTCTTATCCACAGGAATATTTAAAATCAGGAATATTTTAAAGCGAATAAGATATATTATCTTATTCGCTTAATCTTAAACATTACAGAAGGAAGACAAAACGTTGATAAAATATTTTTAATGAGATATTATAAAGATGAATTCAACTGCAAAATCTGATTATATTTGATTGAAGAAACTTTTATTTTAGAATAATTGTGGCCTGTTGTTTTCGGTTTTGAGAAACTAAAATAATTTGTTAGTTTTTCAGAAACAAGAACTTCGCGGCGAAGTCTTCGCCTCACACCCTATTTTAAGGCGATACTTTGAGCGCTTATTTAAAAGTCTGTGAACTCGATAAATGTTAGATAAAATAGCGGTTCAGTCATCCTTTCTTCTTCGGCTAACCAAACGTTTTTTAAAATGACATATACAAATGTCATATATAATGTCACAAACGTCAAATATACAAATGTAAGTCACAAATTTACAAATGAAACCCTGGCTGATTTGTAATACTGAGTATGATATCTCAATCGCCTACAAAACAATTATGCGCGTCAAAATATACACATCAAAATCTGTAAAAATATTTTCAATCAGCTGCTAACTCCTAATCAGTACCACGGTGGTACTACCACCTTATGTTTTTTGTCTTCTTTTTCTTAAGAAACTCTTTCAGAAAAACCACTCGTGAAAAAATAAAACTTCGGGTTAAAACTGCAGAACAGGTGAACTTATATGATATAAATTATGTCAAAAAAATCGTCAGGTACTTTCTTAAGAACTGGCTTCCTCAGAATTTTGAAATGATGGTTTGTATTTACACTATATACACTGCATATGGGAAATATCCGACTCGAAATGTCGGGCAACGTAGTGTAGTTGGTTAACACGCTAGAATCATGACGTCGTTGATGATAGAGCCCCGGGTTCGAGCCCCGGCTTGTGTTTCCACCATTTTCAGGAATTATGATACCTTACAAATACATCCCTGGACTAACTAATATTGGTAAGAAAATGAAATTTCTCAAAAAAGTTCACTCTATTTATGTCGTTATTTTAATTTTAAAAGATTTGAAAAACAAAATTTCAAACTCTAGAAATTTCGAAAAAATCGAAAATGATTATTTGAAGTTGAATTAATTCTTGAAACTTTGCCCTGAAAATTAAGCATGAATCGTTAAAATGTGAATTTCTAAAATTGTAATCGTTAACCCCGTCAGGAATGAGCGAGTAAGTTCTTAAAACTCTATGATAAGTGGAAACGATTCGATCCCAAAACTAGTCAAAGTTCTTAGTACAAAAAATTAGCCCATATATATCATATATTATATATTCTCTATTCACACTTTTGTGGATATCCCGTCCCTGATTAGAAAACGTAGTGTGTTTTTAAGTACGGATGTTCAGGATCTGAAAAGAGGGGCGTTGTCGCAAATTATATCATAACCTCTGAAACAATTTCTCAGTTAATTAATTATGTAGAATCTTTATTTTTTGAATACTTCACTGAACAAGATTAGCTTGTCAAGATATCACTAATGTCACCAAATTTTTTCTATGTTTGAAGTGATTATATGACGATCCCAGGCTGCACAAAACGACTTTTCAGAGAATTTTTTTTTCATTTTTAAGCAAAATTTTGGTGAGCAGCTCACCGTGAGCTACTACTGGTTGCCTACTAGTCTTCTTCAATATTAGAACTCTAAGACAGTTGAAACAATTTCGAATTCCATCTACTTTTCTTATAATTCCCTCTCATAAAAAGGTTGTGACCTTAGCAATTTAAACAAAAGTATTATGTCTAACGAACTTTCTTGTATTAGGAAAATTATTGAGATTTCTCCTGATAGTAAAAATTGAAAATATCTAGTCAACATTTATAATTTCTCTATAATTTTTGATTCAGCGAAACTGAGGCTGAATTCGCTAAATTATTTTCGAAACTAAACTTTTTTCGTTTTTTCTGTGAATCTGAATCTCATTTATTTCTCACTTTTGGTAATGGAATAAACCGAAACGTTGAAAAAACAATATTTTAATTGAAATTTTATATATATGATGTCTCAAAAAACCATACTTTAAATTATAATTTCAGTCGTATAAGAAAGATTCTTGCTAGCTTTTATGCTTTGCGATATTTTTTTTGCATGAGGTGACTCTGATTTCAATTGACTCTTGACACTCAAAATTTTAAATTTTCGTGAAGAAAAATTTCTTAGATTGAAAAAATTGACGAATCCTACTTGGAGGTATACCATTTCATCGATAATTTTTTCACGAAAAATTTTTCACCAAAAATCGAAAAAACAGTTCTCATTCAATAAAATTAAGAAAATTTTCCAGATTCGCTCCAAATCGCTCTTAAAACTTGGTTGGTTGGAGTGGTACTGAAATGATACCTGGAGTTGCCAGTTCAAAGATAGATCTTTCCAATGTATGTTTCAGAAATGTTTGACCATCATTGGTTTAGCCGTACGAGGCCGTGCAAATGTCAAACTTCACTCACAGTTTTCTTCAATTTTTAAATAAATGATATAATCACTTCATAAATTAAGGGGGTCGGTGCATTTTGACAGATACGGATATAGGTAGCTATTCCACCATTAATTTCGACTTATAGAAATAATAGGTGGATTCTTTTGAAACTTTGAGGAGGTTAATAATATAAGAAAAAATTAAAAAAAAATCCAACCACAAAACGCGGAATAAAATTTGGCACAGATCAGTATATGTTACAAATCTAAACTAACTGGTCGATTTTGGCCGAAAATCGATTGGTGGAATAGCTAGATATAGGCTCTTGATGAAAAACTCTTCGCAGGGTTTATATATTCTTCTCAATATACCACCAAAGTAATGTTTCATACTCCAGGCAACTTTTGTAATTACAGGATTTTCGAGTTATTGGTTTTTAAGAAAATTTTGAGTTCGAATTAAACTTTTCGAATTCGACAAATTATGAGAAATTTTTGAAAAAAGTTCCGGACATTATAAAATATTCTAAGAAAAAACTTTATATGTTAAATTGATAATGATAATGATAAATTGATAATGATATACGAAAATGTTCGCAACAATAAAAATAAATAATTATAAAATAATGCCTTATTTTTTCTTCAAATTTTTTTACAGCATTTGTTTCAAATCATCGAAAAAAACTCTTCAAAATGGCAACTTTAGCTTTTCGCGTAGGTGACCTTTTATTTTTTATATGCTACCGAGCAGAAAATATAAGGTATTTGAAAAATCATATGACATTTTTTTGGAGTTTTGGGTCGAAACTATTTGGAAATATTTTGAAAATTTTCCTCATATCTTGTTCACAAATTTCAAACTTATTTTTATGGAATCCTTAGCTGGAAATATTGGGAATGGCTACTTTCACTATATTCAAATATGTCCTCGTTTTGTTTCTTCGCTCTTGTTTATACTCTGAATCATTAATTTTTGAACGAAACTACGGTTTGGCAGAAATCCGTCAAAGCGCTCTTTAATCAAGAATTAAAATAAATCTATTTCACCGAGACTTGCCCAATTGGTAAGTCAACTTGTTCACCATTTCAAATTTGATAAATTGAACTCATGAAAATAAATATTTCTTTCGATGTGCTAAAATTTCTTTTTTTTTCGTCTTTTTTCAAAAATTTAAATTTTCGATTTTCACTTGAAAATCGTATGAATTTAAACTGTATAAATTTCCAACGGTAAACAGGACCGTTTTAGGGCTCCTAATTAATATAAATAAGAAAATTGAATTTTGCCGTAATTTTGAAGTGACAAAAAGTTTCCCATCAAGAGAAACAAAATTGACAAAGTGCAAATCTGTCAAAATGCACCGACCCCCTTAAGTGATGATTAGTTCAGAAATATTTCTTATGAGAAACGTGTAAATTTCTTGATTTTTGGAAATTTAAAACACGATTTACAGAAAAACGAGTCAGAAATTCAGACAAAACTCAATCAACTAATATGCACGGATTCTTCATCTGCACATTCATGTAGGTTTTCGAACTTTTAAATCCAGGGAGAAGATACATTTTGATTGAGACCTCTAAAAAAGGGTCAAAATACTGTTTTTTGGTGATACTGAGACCAAATCCGAGAATTTTTCCAAAAACTCAACCCATTTATCTGCCCAATAACTCAACTCGATTATCTGCTCACGTTCTGTCCGGTTAATTTAAGTTATAAATCATTGTTGTACCTTAAAAACTCAGAGAGGAGATACATTTTGTAAAAAGTAATTTTGTCAGTTTTGTAAGCACGTTTCTGATTGAACGAGCCATCCGTCACTTTCGACTTTTTTATAAGATGCAAGATTTTTGCTGATAATTGGTCAATGAAAACCCCGTTTTTGCCTTAAAATGCGACAACCACCTCCTTAGGCTACCTCCTAAGGATACTAGATCTCGATTCGTCGAGAGCATATTTTTTCTATATTATTAAAACGAGATTTAGGTTATGAACTAAAATTCATTCGAGTGTAAGAATAACATTAATAACACCACTCATGGTCTTTTCTGGAGACCCTATTTTCGTGCTCACTTTTCATTGATTACTTGATTTCGATAAATTTTTGACCAAAGACGATATTTCACACAGAAATGCAATTTTCAAATAAAATAGTTTTCTTTATGCATTTTCGGAATTCAGCAAAATCGCTACTAACATTAAAAAATGCTCCCCTTATTATCGTTAAGAAATATGATCAGTAACCATTACCGTATAAAAAGTAATTGTATAAAGTATTATCAGCCCATAATCTCAATTTAACTGATGATACAGTATACTTATTTACTGTGCCTGCTCAACCAGTAGCTGAAAGTCTTTGAGCATATTTGTGTTTGTGTTTGTACAGATTATCAAAACTTCTTTCACGATAAAAACCGCTCTGATTCGAATCGGACCGAGATATAATCACTTCTAAAAGAGCATTTTACCGCGTTATCACCCAGTATCCTTAAGTTGTACGAACGTACGAGATTCTAAGGACTTATTATCACTTATGAATCCATCGTTACATACAGTGAAAGGCGGCTTAAAACCCTCAGTTAATTCATCCTCCTCTCATGGGAACATTTGATTAGCTGGGTGTAAGTTCAAATTTCGAGGGTATCACATTTTGGACGTCAAAAATGTGTCAATTTGACCAAAAATTAAACAAAATGATGAATCGTCGCCAAAGATCTGGAAAATGACCCTCAAAATTAAAAAAAACTTTCCATAAATGACGCGTCATGACGCAAGAGCAAAAATCGATAAATCACTAAAAAGGCCTCCCGAGCGGAAAATGAGCACTCGATAAAAAGATCCTATGAATTTGAAAATTTCGGATCCTGAGTAGTTTTTGAAGCTTAAAATTTTGGTCGAAATTTTTTAGACTCCAATCACTCGGTGGCGCTGTTTAAGGTTGTCAAAAACCCTTTTTTCGTTATCTGACAAAAAGCAAAATATTTATCTTATTTCACAATGCTCACTTTTCGGGTGGACGTGAAATTTTGCTCCAAATTGACATCTAAAATTTTAAACACGACCAAGATCACGTGGTGTAGCACCGAAAATGGAGGTGCCCAAAAACTCGATTTATTTCAAATTAATGATTTAGGGCACTCAAACGTGCGCAAGCATCGATTTTGTGGAATCGGTATTAGCAACTATTGGTCTCAGATGAGCACAGGTGATGCTAGAGGCGATTTTATGATTAGGTGGTGTTAACAACACCACGATATTAAGCATTTATAGGAAATGTCAACATTCAAAATAAAAAAGTTAACCATTTAAGAAAAAAATTTTTGAGATTTATTTTTACTTATTTTTCAAAAAAATTTCAAAATTTTTGCTGATTGGTTGGAAAATAAAGTTGCTGAAAAGTCATTTTTGACCCCGAAAATGAAACTGTAGCGTTAAATTAGACTAAAAAACATACTTTCAGAATTTTTCAAACTATTTATACTCATATCTTGCAGCTAGCTTCACCCACGCAAAGCCTGGGCACATCTACACAATGATTATTTAGGGTACTAAGAATGACGAAAATTATTCATTTTCTTTTCACCAAATTTAGTTATTTAGCATTCATGTGAAAGGCTAACATTCAAATAGATCAAAACAGTTATCTAAAAGCAAATTTTAAGGAGATTAATTTTAACCTATTTTCCAATAAAACTTTGCTAATTTATGTAAAACGTTTTTCAAAATTCACTTTTGACCCCGTAAACCAAGATGTTATGAATTGGAAAATTAACAAATTGTCTCTGTGCCATTCAAAAGTCACATTATCCTACGTTTAGTTAATTGACACATCACATCCTGTTTGACCGGAAGTAACATTTGAAATGGGTAATTTGAAAACTTTGAAGTTCGATATTTATATTAATTATTCAAATTAAGAAAAAAAATGACCCAAATCGGCCGAAGGCCGATAAAATAGAATTTTATGTTTTTGATTCAATTTTGTTGTTGAATGAGCTCAAAATTGGCCGAAAATTCAAGAATAAGGAAATTTGGTTAAAAAAAGAATAAATTTTTTAAATAAGAAAAAATCAGTTTATAAGTTTTCATCAAAAATTTAATTTCAAGCTTAAATTTTATTTAAAAAATTAATGAAAATTCAAAAAAAACCTTCTGTTTTATTTTAAGAAAATGTTCGACAATATATTGAAATAAAAAAGGTCAAATATTGAATTAAGAATTGGAAATTTCCGATTTTTCCGATTGAAAATTAATTTTGAAATATTTTTGATGAAGAATTGAATCAACAAAGCTAGTTTTTCCAAAAATAACTAAAGTACTTAAATCAAATTAAATTCGGCTAATTTGACGCTTATTTTCAAATTGCAATAAATAAATGACATATAAGTTATATGATTTAACGCGTTCTGTCGGCCTTTGGCCAATTTGGAGCCAATTTAAAAAAAGGAATAAATAACATAGAAAATTGAAAAATAAATATAAAGTCTCCTCATATTGGCATTCAGCCGATTTTAAACTCATTTTCCAAAAAATTTGAATTTTAAACATAAAATTCTTTTTTAATTTCATTTTTCAATAAAATTTAATAAAAAACTTAAATCAATAAAATTTAATAAAATCCCCTTTTATCGGCCTTCGGCCGATTTGTGGCTTATTTCCCAACAAAATTAAATAAAAAAACATAAAATTCCCTTATATCGGCCTTTGGGCGATTTGTGGTTCCTTTTTAACAAAATTAAATAAAAAAACATAAAATTCCCTTTTATAGGCCTTCGATCGATTTGTGGCTCAACTCCAACACGAGTAAATGATAACATAACATCCTCTTTTATCGGCTTTTGGCCGATTTCGGGCAATTTTATTTTCTAAATTTCAATAATTAATATAAATATCCAACTTCAATTTTTTCAAATTACTCGTTTCAAATATTACTTTCGGTCAAACCGGAAGTGATGTGTCAATTAACTAAACGTACGATAATGTGACTATTGAAAGGCACAGAGACAATTTGTTAATTTTCCAATTCATTACAGCTTGGTTTACGATGTCAAAAATGACTTTTGACAAACTTTATTTATCGACCAGTCAGCAATAATCTAAGTTTTATCGGAAAATAGGTTAATGACTTTTCAGCAACTTTATTTGTCAACCAATCAGCAATCAGCAAAAATTTCGAAATGCTATTTGAAAAATAAGTAAAAATGAATTTCCAGAAAATTTATTTTTTGATGGCTATCTTTTTCTATTTCAAATGTTGACATTTCTTATAAATTCTTAATAATAAAATCGCCTCCAGCATCACCTGTGCTTATCTGAGACCTATAGTTGCTAATATCGTTTCCACAAAATTCATAGATTTGAAATAAATCGAATTTTTGGGCACCTCCATTTCTGGTGCTACACCACGTGATCTTGGTCGTGTATAAAATTTAAGATGTCAATTTGGAGAAAAATTTCACGTCCAACTGAAAAAGTGAGTGAGCATTGTGAAATAAGATGAATATTTTGCTTTTTGTTAAATTTTTTTTTGACAACGTTAAACAGCGCCACCGAGTGGTCAGATTCTAAAAAACTTTAGACCAAAATTTTAACCGCCAAAAATTACCCAGGATCCCAAATTTTCAAATTCATAGGACCTTTTTATCGAGTGCTCATTTTTCGCTCAGAAGGCCTTTTTAGTGATTTATCGATTTTGCTCTCTTGCGTCACTTTTGAAGTTTTATTTTTAGGTTCATTTTCGTGATCTCTGGCGACGATTTACCATGTTGTTAAATTTTTGGTCAAATTGAGACATTTTTGACGTCCAAAATTTGATACCCTCAAAATTTGAACTTACACCTCTTGTGAGACCCTGGGGTCAAATTACAAGATTAATCGAAAATCATATCCAGGAAAACTTACAAAAATTCTGAAAACACTAGCAACTTGTCGAATTATAATAACGCGGAGATTTTTCTTCAATAAACCATTTTTGATTTTTTTTCAACTGTCAACGCCTTTGCCACCTTGTGGTGAGTTTTTAAAGGAATTTTATTTTCTCGAAATTGATTTTCGCCTACGGTAAAAACACTGAGCACAAAATGAAAGAAATCTGAGACCATCGATTTCAAAAAGTTATTATCGTATTCGAAATCCACCATTCTAGTGCAAAATTCGCAAAGGTTTTCCAGCATATTATTGACATTATGATTTTCCCAAGTATTGAAATTAAGTTAAATTTCACTTTATATTGATGGGGAAGATAGATTTTTAAAAATCATCATTTCCCAACCTTTTATACCCTAAAGGATAAAGCGCTACTCCAAAATTATGAAAATCGTTTATGTGTTAACTCGTAGACTTTAGAAGTGAGTCTGTACTTAGACTTGATTTTGGCCATCTAGCTACCATTCTAAAAATCGAGCCATATAAGCAAAGTTTTATCATTAACATATATTTTTTATTATTTTTAAATACTATTCAGCCAATTTGCTATAAAATTAAAATGACAAACAATTTTTTAAACGCATAAAAAGGCATTTAAAATGACTCTAAAATTGTTGTGGAATATTTATTTCTCGTTCAAGGTTAAGGTCAATTTCAACTTCATTGTCTAAACTTAAAAGTACCATCAAAATAATCGGAAAGGTCGACTTTTTCATGAAAATATTAGCAACTATGTGTCAATTATGTACTTAAAGGTCACTAGAGAGCAAAAATGGTCAGATTTCACAGAGGGATTTGCTCTCTGGCGCCCTTTCAGTACATAGTTGCTAATATTTTCGTCAAAAAGTCGACCCTTCCGATCTTTTTGAGGGTATTTACAAGTCTTTAAGATGAACTTTGAAATTGATGATAATTTGATATACGATACACCATATACGGTAATTTGAAAAAGTACTCAAATTACGTCAAAAACATTTGTTGATGAACATCGAACGTTTTTAAGACTTTTTTCTCATTACACCATAGTCCTTATAAAATCACGTGACGAAATAATCTAAAAATAAGGTTTGGAATATGTCATATATCAATTCTTATTTCTTGAAAAATAAGATCACTCGACCTTTTTGGAAAATATTATTATGCTCAAAACTCTTAAATTAGGTGTTTATTTGCCCACAAATTTTTCGGCGTAATTTGAGTACTATTTGTTTACTTGAACCAAAACCTTATTTCTTAATTTGAAGGTAACGTGATCGTTTTTGAACTTTGGTGTAATGAAAAAAATCTTAAAAACTTCTAAAAAACATCTTCATTTTTTTCAAAAAATGTTTTAAGCAATTTTAGAAAAAAAATAGTACTATTTTGGCCAACCTTATTCCTTGAATATACGGTCATGTGATCATTTTTTGGCTATGGTGTAATGGAACAAAAGTCTTAGATAAATGGTTTTATTTAGTAATTTAAAAAATTTTGCAAAAAATAAGTACTGTAATGCACTATAAATTTTCAAAAAAAAACGCACAAACGTCATTATGTTTTAAAGTTAATTGATAACTTCATAACTGATCTTGTCATTAATGATTAAGCGCCGTCAAATGCGATTAAATGGTGAATGGTAGCTGGATGGCCGAAATCAAGTCTACGAGTTAAGTGTATGAAGCGGAATTGTCTGAGCTTTCCAAAACCGTACAGTATGTAACTGTATCATTTTTAGTTTTTCAATAAATAAGTTCCAAAGTCAAAAATGACCAAAAATCCTTACCCCGACCACGCCCTTAAGTTGACTACCACTGTAAATAAAATAAATAAAAAAATTGAATTCAATATGTCTCTGTATAACATTTGTTAATGATGATTTTCAAGAAGTAGAATAGCCGGCTTTTAATTCGCGAATTTCGAGCCCCAGTGGCTGCCCCACTATTGCCAAATTAGATTGATGAAAATCTTGCGCAACCATTTTATTCTTAAAACAACCTTGATTTGTAATTTATTGTAATAAATCGAAAGCTCAACAAATGTGATTTTTCTTTAAAAAATTCATAATCAGCTCTCCCCAGGGGTCGAAGGTTTCGACTCGAAACAAGATTTGAGAATTTCTGTCATGTCTTAACCTGAGGCAAGCCACTTTCAAATTATTTTGTCCTGTCCGGTCTTAGGAGTCCTAAGTTAGGACAGCTATCTGTGGGGTAATATTGACCATCCTTTTAGCTTTATTTAAATATCTTAATTCCTTAGTGCTAATAGCACTGTGCTATTCATCCGGCCATATTGTACTTAATGGTCAAGTTGAATGCAACGATTATTTAGCGTCAAAGCTAATAAAATAAAAGTTTTGTAAACAATAGTTTTTTTCAATTAAATTCAAAATTTGTTTCAAGGGTCAAACAACTAGTTTTGACTAAATGCCAAAATTATTAAATGAAGACTTTATTGATTTTTATCATTTCGCGAACTGGCGTAATACTCGACCATATTTATGACAATACAATTTGCGCGTGACAATACTATTTGCTCTTTAGAGTTTGTCATTAAAGTATAGCTATGTAATTACAAAATACGAAAAAATGTATCAGATAAGCTAAGAGAAGGACCAAAAAAAAATCAGATAAATTTGAATTAAATTCGAAAACAATGAGAATCTTCAATTACTGGAGTAAATTGAAGACATTTTCGGTATTTTTTGATGGAAATCCCTGTTAACTTGGTGTGAGAAAGGCCGGTAATCCCGGAATTTAATCTGGAAAAAAAGACGGACAAAGTTTAAGTTTTAGACAATACACAAATATTTTTTATTGATAGAATCATATAAATCAACCACGAAAATAAACAATATCAGAAAAAGGTTTGGGATGCAGGGCCCAGCTTTCGCCGATCCCTGATGAGAAGATCCGCGTTATGAAAATCAGATTGGGATGATTCCCTTTACAACCCTGCCGTTCGTAGTATTAAGTAGTTGAGCTTCTTATCATTAGTATATCATTTCAGGCCAAATCACGACGACTTTGATCTCAATTTAAAACGCCCAATAGAGTAAGGAAGGTACGGCAAAACTTTTTATTGCTAAAATTTTTTTAATTATATTCTAATTGTACTAGGGCGTCACCGGTCGATTCGACTCAGAAAAAATGTCGAAACTGAGAATTTTCAGTACTCCTATCGTGTTGTACCCCTTGAATTGTACCCCTTGAAAATATATTACACTCAGTACAAAAATTTTTTTGAAAAATTGCCAGCTTCTGCGCAAAATGAAGAACTGGTTTTAAAATTACCTAAGCTTGAAATTTTTCTTGAAATATTTTTCGGAAAAATCAAAAATTTCAAGCTTAACATAGGAAATTTCAAAATCTCATTTTTAAGCAGTAGCTGACAATTACATAAAAACAATTAAAGAAAAAAAGGTTCAGCAATTTTTTGCCGTTTTTACCTTGCACTAGTGCCGAATATGTAAAGTTAAACCCCAGAAGTGATTTCAAAGTCAAGAAGGACGATTACTTGTGAGATTTCCAACCAAAATTGTATTTTAGTTATTTTCAAATTAATCTCTGAAGGATTTCAATTCCGAACCCTTAATAACCATAATCTAGCATAACTTCACGTAAAAAACTTGATGACAAACGCTTGGCTGATTCATATATACGTTTCATAACCTCATTTATTTTTTTTCCAACGGTAAGTCAAAGGTAACACCGAAATCAGAATCTTTATTGATTCGAAAAATTTTAATCATTTAAAACCATTGACACAATCAGTTTTTAATTTTGAGGGAAATCAATTTGTTAGCACCGATTAAAGACGACTTATAACAGCATCAGATTTTTGTCATCAGAAAAAACGAGTTTTTAGTGAATACCTTTTTTCGTAATTATGGCAACCCCGTGAACACTAGATTAAAATAATAAAAAAGAGACTTTTGACCTTGAGTGTGGCGCGCGCTTACCAGTCAGCGAGAGAGCGAGAGTTTATTCGGGGAAAGGAAAAAATACCATTTCTACCACACTTTAGTATTTTTTTGTAATTGCTCAATAAAAATACTGGAAAAAAGCTACGCTGGCTTGAAGACAGAAAAAACTCTCCTGAGCTAAATAAGGTGAGGTATGGGAGTTACGCGAGGAGAGAAGAGGGACATTTCATGAGCCAGATTAAAAATGGCAAAAAATTTGAAAATTCAAGTTATTGTCTCATTTTTAGAACCAAGAAATTCAATTTTATTTTGATATGTAAAATCGTTTTTTAGTACTTTTTAGTATAAAGATTCGATACAATTATTCCAAATTTCTTATCCTGGAGACTATCAGAATAAAGAAAAATCGATAATTATATTATAATAATCATTAATCGATATCACCTCAAAATCGATCGTACCATTTCGAATTGGACGTCCCCAACTCATTAATTCTATGTGCGACGCACATAAATAACATTGTCCGTGCTTAAAACATTTGAAAGTGCTTTTGAGCTCAATTTCTGACTATGGAGATTTTTCAAGACCTTTTTAATCTTTTAATGTGCAATAAAGCTCAAAGGCAACAGGGTGAGACAGATCGGGATCAGGCTTGTAACGGGGTTTTCCTTCCCCTCTTCCCTTACCTTCTTTGGCTCTCGTTTCCCTTTTTCCCCTCGAGAATCGGTCCCTTTCCTTCCCGGGAAAGGACGGAAAAAAGGGAAGAATCACAAATTCGAAAAAAATTAAGAACTATTTAACTGCCTATCGTCGATATTAATGTATCATAAATTAATTCTATAAAGGGCTCAAATAATTCCGATACCCACCTCCTTAAGGGGGTCGGTGCATTTTGGATGATTTGCACTTTTTCAATTTTTTTTGTCTTCATGGGAAATTTTTTGCCACCTTATAATTTTCAAATAAAAATTATTTCAAACGTTTAAGTTTGCCACTTTTTGAGCTCACTTTGTTATAACCTTTTTTTCAGATCGATTATTTTTACTTTATAAATCGTCTTTAAAATAAACACTCTAAAAACGTGGCTTTTTGTACTTTAGGTGTCTAAATTACATTAAAATTTTTTTTCTTCTTTTATTAATTAGAAGCTTCAAAAAATGGTCTTGATCACCGTCGAAAATTTATTAATATTTAATTTCATATGATTTTTACGTCAAAATCGAAAATTAAAATTTCCTAAAAAAGACGAAAAAAAACGAAATTTTAGCACATCGAAAAGAATATTTTATTTTCATGAGTTAAATTTATTAAATTTTGCGCGCGTGAACGAGTGCTTACCAATTAGCAAGTCTCGGTGAAATATTTTTTGTTTAATTTTTGATGAAAGAAGGCTAAAGTACATTTCGCGCAAACCGTATTTTCATTCAAAAAAGTATGATTCAGAGTATAAACAAGAGAGAAGAAACAAAACGAGGACATATTTGATAAAATTAAAAGTAGGCATTCTCAATATTTTCAGCTGATGATTCCAGAAAAATAAGTTTGAAAAATTTTGAACTAGAAATGAAGAAATTTTCAAAATTTCCAATAGTTTCGACCGAAAATCCCAAAAAATGTGGTATGATTTTTCAAATATCATATAAAAAATATGTGGTCAACTACGCGAAAAGTTTAAGAGTGCCATTTTGAAGAGTTTTATTCGTTGATTTGAAACAAATACTGTTTAAAAATTTGATGGAAAAATAAGACATTTTTTTATAATGCTCGGAACTTTTTTCAAAAATTTCTCATAATTTGTGTAATTTGAAAAATTTATTTCGAGCTCAAAATTTTCTTAAAAAGCGATAACTCGAAAATTCTTAGTTAGCGGACAAAAGTTGCCTGGAGTATGAAACATTACTTTGGTGGTATATTGAGAAAAATATATAACCCATGAAAAGTTTTTCATCAAGAGCCCATATCCGTATCTGCCCTTTTTTATTTTTTTGCTCTTGATAAGAAACTTTTTGCCACTTCAAAATTTTTGGAGCCACATTTTGCCACTTTTTATATTACTTCTTTAAATCTGATTGTTTCAGATCGATTATTTTTACTTTATAAATCGTCTTTTGAAAAAAACTCAAAAAACGCGCATTTGCTATCGAAGGTGTATAAATTAAAGTGACATTTATTTTTGATTAATTAGAAGCCGTAGAAAACGGTCTTGACCACTAGTTAAAATTTAATTTATTTCTTTTTATACAACTTCTACGTCAAAATCAAAAATTAAAATTTTTGAAACAAAAACGAAAAAATTAAAATTTTAGCACATCGAAAGAAATATTTTTTTCATGAGTTTAATGAAATTAATTTAACGTGGTGGATGGGTCGGCTTACCAATTTGGCAAATTTCGGTGTAATAAATTATTATCAATTCTGAATAAAAAAGGACTTCGATGGGTTTTTGTCAAACCGTTGTTTCGTTGCAAAAATTATGATACAGAGTTACTATGTCAGAGTATAAACAAGAGCGAAGAAACAAAATCAGGACATATTTAAATAAAGTAAAAAGTGGCATTCTCAATATTTTCAGCTGATGATTCCAGAAAAATAAGTTTGAAAATTTTTGAACAATAAATGAGGAAAATTTTCGAAATATTTCCGAATATTTTCGCCTAAAAATCACAAAACCATGTCATATGATTTTTCAAATAGCATATAAAAAATATGTGGTCACCTAGGCGAAAAGTTAAAGTGGCCATTTTGAATAGTTTTTTTATGATTTGAAACATATATTGAAAAAAAAAATTTGAACAAAAAAAAGGGAATTTTTTTATAATGTTCGAAACTTTTTTCAAAAATTTCTTATAATTTGTCGAATTCGAAAAGTTTAATTTGAACTCAAAATTTTCTTAGAAAGCAATAATTCGGAACTTCTGTAATTAAAAAAGTTGCCTGGATTATGAACCATTACTTTGATGGTATATTGACGATATATTGACGATATATTGGTATATTGCGAAGAATATATAAACCCAGTAAAAAGTTTTTTCAAGAGCCTATATCCGTATCTGTCAAAATGCACCGCCCCCCTTAAGGAGGTAGGTGCCGTAATTTTTTGAGCCCTTTATAGAATTAATTTGTGATGAATTAATATCGGTTATGACTAAAGTTGACCCAAGGAATCTCATTGTGGCAATTCTTTTTTCAAAACAATCTAGAACAAAATCTAGAATTTTCAAAATTCGAATATTTTTTAGCTTTAACCTGCATAAAACCGGTATTCTACCATGATATGAACATTTTTTATTGGTGAATATGACACGCCTAAAACAATGCATGACATTAAAATTATCAAAAATGTTTTTATCGAATTCCAGAAATTTTAATTATTTTGAAGCAAAAATGTTAAACCTAATTATCAAATTTGACGCTGATCGGTTTAAAATTTTGATGAGCTGTAAGCAGATTTAATCAGTGAACTCAGATTTGATCAGTGAACTCTCAGCTTTAATTTGTTGATACTTTTGTTCCGATCAGACGACGTTTTTTTGGAACTTTTCATTTCCGGTTAACTCCAAATCAATTTTCTATAATTCTAAAATATCTATCAAAAATTTTTTCCGACCACATTAAATTTATCTACCTTAGTCGAAAAACGGATTTATTCTAAATATTTGTCTAGAAGAACATAGTGTTTGAAGTCGAAAAACTGGAAAAATCGGCGTTCAAGTGAGATTCTAAAATAAAAAATGTAAAAATTTGGAAAAATCTTTTCAACCCCATTTTTGTTCTCATTTAAGCGCTACTTTGTGTAAATTTTGAGACGCTTTGTATGTGGGGTCTAAAAGAAGATAGATTACAAAAAAAAACATTTAGTGTTCTAGAATAGACTCACCACCTGGTGGTGTGATGTAACAATGTTGACTTTGAGATATGGAATCGTTAGACGAAGGCTAGACCTATAAACGGATTTTTTACAGATTTTTTACAACTGCCCTAGAATTATTCTGAGGCAGGATTGAAAGGTACCAGATTACGACACCCACTCTCTTAAGGGGGTACTGGTCGCTGGTTTTATGAGGTCTTAGGGGCATTTCAAATGCTCCAAAATGACCCAGGATGATAACAAAGTGTACTACCGAGCGAATCATCAAAAAAAAATTTGAAATTTCTTCGTTTTTTCTCTATGTTTTTTTTTCAATATGAACTCAAAAAATAACATTTGCTTCAATTTAATAACTTAAACGTCAAAATATCATTTTGACGTTAGCCAAGTTTCTGATCAATGTTTCAGTGGCTTTCTTTTGA
The DNA here is from genome assembly GCA_004367855.1 of Oikopleura vanhoeffeni. NCBI lineage: Eukaryota > Metazoa > Chordata > Appendicularia > Copelata > Oikopleuridae > Oikopleura > Oikopleura vanhoeffeni. The sequence continues at coordinate 65,412 of SCLH01002070.1, forward strand.
GTCAACTTACAAAAAAAATCGAAGCACTTTTTTCCGAAATTTTTCTCTTGGGTCTCCAAAAAATCATATTACGAGTTCGAGGTCAAAATCTCAAAAAGTTCTTGAGCTTCTTTTTTGTATTTGTGAGCTAGCTTAGAATAAAATAATTTTAAATTTTTCTTAGGACGAGATAGTTTTTTCGACGAATAATTGCCAAAAAACGGTGGTTTATTCCACCTTTTAAAAATTAGAGCAAAATCACAAAAACTGGTCGAGTTTATTTTTGGCCTACTATTTTTCTAACTTGTGTCAAAATTTCAGCTAATTTCGACATGAAACCTGGGAGGAGATAGTTTTTCCATTTTGGCTTAGGTCCTCGTGTGTCGCTTATGTGGGAAGCAGTGTTTGCATACAAAAAAATTGAGATGTTTTTTCCACAAGCTAAAGGATAGTTCTACAAAATGACTAATCTGACTAGTATCCTAAAAGTCATGTTTGGCTAATTTTTTATCGAGAAAATACAATTCCAGCGATCAGTACCCCCTTAACCCAAATACTCAGAAGTTATGAACAGTGACGTACTCAGCGGTGGCCAAATCTGGCCACCTGACTTGAAAAAATAATATTTTTATCCAAGTTAACGCTAGCGAAAATATAAACTATTTATTCGATAGCTTCAACAATTATTTGATAGAAAAAAAAATGAAATTAAGTTTTTTCGGTTTTTTACGATATTTTTTTCTTTGATACAATATCGTAAATAGAAAATATTTGACTAAAACCTTCAATTGAAGAAAAACGGTAAGGAAATCAGTTTGTCATATAAATATAAAAAGTAACCGCCCGATAACTTGCCACTGTAACAGACTTTTCGCGATATTTTTTGGCTTCTAATAACAATGTCATAAGTACTTTTATCAAGTTTGTGCGACAAAAAAATAGCAAAGAAATTTAGTGAAGGGACCCGTCGCGTCGCATCGTTTGTGTCCGATTTTACTAGGTGTTCAAACGTAAACAGTATCAATTTTCAATATATTGGTTGAGGGACACATGAGTTGTTGTTTTGCACAAAAATAACTCATAATCATATATATTTTTCGCAAAAATACCTTTTTCGAGAGAGAAATCAAAAAAATTTGATGTGTGTGTATCAAAAAGAAAGAAAAATTTGGATTTTATGAATATTTCATTTTCATTTTTTGACACATTAAATAAATCCTGAAATCACGGTGTTCATAAAATCCATTTTTTTTCAAGTTTAAATCTCATTTGAATTTTTTCAGGGCCCGATTCCGGGTCGACAACATTGCTTTATCTCAAGAACTACAAAAAGATAGAATAATAAATAAGCCAAAATACAAAAAATTTCAAAAACACCTATCATTTTGAATAAAAATGTTTTCGGAAAAAGTTAACTTATTAAAAATAGAGATCGCAAGTCACTTTGGCCAAATATGGGCCAGCGCTGAGTATGTGGGTTAAGGGTGTGCAAGTCTGATTCTTATGAAAACTCAGTGGCAATCAGATTACACCAAAGTGCTTCGGGATGTCCACAAAAAGTATATCCTATCAAATCCTCAATTTTTTTTGAAATTAACGCGTTTTTCGGTTTTTTTTCAAGTATTTTTTCTGAAGTGGATTTCCAACTGGATTTTTTATCCCCATCCTAATTTTAATCCTATATTTTGCTTTAACCTACGCAAAAAAAGGTGGAAAACCCACGCAAAACCCCTCCTTTCTACCAGCCAAATCGGGATATCGGATACACTTTTCACTTGCCGGGAAATCCTAACGCAGGCGGTAACCTAGAGCAAAAGGCAGCATGATGTAATATAATATAGAAACGGTGAAATTTTTTGCCATTCTTACCTGTTTCCTATTTATGACATTATCAAAGATTTATTTTTTTACAAATTTGAAATTCAGCTCTGAACTTCAGTTATTCTTAAAAAATCTGAAAGAAGTACAAAAAAATTAAGAAAAAAAATATTTTCGCAGTATAAATTTTTTTACTTCTGGAACAAATACTAAAAAAGCCTGAAAGCGTATTGATCAGTTTTTTTATTAATTTGAGGTTATTTTATTCTTAAAAAAACGCCTCTGTTATTTTCCTAGCATAATCAGTTCTGTACCCTCTCAATTTGATATGTTGGCTGAAATCAAATATGGGACGATCGGACTGTTTTCAAGATTTATTTAAATATATTCAGTGAATTTACATCATGTTTTTGTAATGACATCGTGGTAGTTATAATTACAAGATGATATCCTGGTAACTTTAGCCCCCACCTGCGCCCAAAGAAAAAACGAGTAGAATGAAGCATGCTTCTATGCTTTCAGTAGTGCATAAAATAAAAAATTGCATTTGAATACTGATTTTGCTGGCAAAAAAAGTAATTACTGAATATAAAAAATAATAACCACACTAAGGGATACTATTGGATTAATTTTTTGGTCTCTGTGTTTTGAAAAACGATTGGTTGTGGTTTCGCTTCTGCGAAAATCGGTTATCTTGCTAGAGGGCGCCAATGAGTTATATAAGAGCTCCACGGAGGTACATTTTCTGTCTTAATGACTAATAGAATCAACTTAATTAATGCAGCGAATGGACCGGAGCAAAATTCAGCAATAAAAGTCAGGCTTACGTTTTTAATTTTTTTGTGAATACAGTAGATAACTTGAAAATTATTTTTATGTCAACTTCAAACTCATCGCATCGCTTCGAAAATATCACCAAACGATTTCCCGGAGTCGACTTTCTAATGACGGTCTTTGCAACCATTGGTCAATTATCTACACGAGACATAAAAGAACAGAAACCGTTTCACCTTTTAGCGCCTGACGTTTAGACAATCGACCAATTATCGCATATCCCTTTAACACCTTTTGGATGATTTGATAGATGTAGGCTGAAAAGAAGAGAAAGCGGCCTCATGAGTGGCTAGAAGGGGTCTCAGGAGTGTTAGGATTGGCTCCCCCAACCTACATCTTTCAAATCATCCAAAAGGTGTTAAAGGGATATACTGTTATCAGAAAATTGACTCCGGGAAATTGTTTGGTGATATTTTCGAACCGATGCGATGAGTTTGGATGAGAATTCAAATAAGTCAAGGTTGAACGACTTAGACTGTCCGAATATCTGAAATTCAGATTCTTTGAGGGAGTGGGTGTCGCTGATTTGGGCCTCTTCCAACCAAGTATTTCCCGCCAAACTAGCAGAGGTTAAATTATTCCAAAATATTTGTAAACTAGACAGAACCAAACCTTCGCGTAATTTGAACTTAACAGTAATCTGATACAATCCCACCTACGCCGACACCTACGCTTTAAAAGCTCCTAAAAAGACACGCAGTTAGTGCCGTACTCTTCATTTTCATCATTTTTATATATTTTTTCAGGCTCCGAGACCTTACAAATAATGCAAGAGCGCTTTTGTTTTAAAATTTTGCTTTCAGTGGACAAAACGCGAAAAAACCAAAAATTAAAATTTTTGAAATGGTCAGTTTTGGGAGGCTCAGGCAAAAGCTATCTCCTCCACCAGTTTAGAAGATACACTACCGGCTCAATACTGCATCTAAAAGCACAAGCCTTGTTGACAATCTATTGAGAGTATTTTTTTTTGAAATTTTATTTGGCGTCTCTTGAAGGCCACGTCAACTTTTCATTTTGGAGCCTAAATTTTTGACAAAATTTAGAAACCAGAAAAAATGCTTTCAAAATAATGTTTTTCCGTA
>SCLH01002070.1:79080-96337 GCA_004367855.1 Oikopleura vanhoeffeni
AAAGTTATTTTTTCCTACTTTTTTTTAGGATTTTCGCCAAAATTTCTTAAAAAATTAATTGTGTGAAAACGATACATAATATTAAAATTCTGCGAAACCCCGTTTTTAGGAAAGTATTTGAGGATTCTTTTGATATAGGTTTTTTTTTCTGCAGTCTCTATACGAAGACTAATTTTTTAAGATGTGATTTTTATGAAACTCAAAATAATGAAAAAAAATTATTTTTCAAAAGAATTGAACGGCAATTTAACTCAAAAAAAGCCGACAAAGACAAATCGATCAAATGTAGAACATAAGGTTGTACTCATTATGAGTTTTCAGCTGATTAGCAATATATATTTCACATTTTACTTCATATATTTTGACGCGCTGCGATATGAATAATTGATTTGTAAACGACCGAGATATTATATTTCAAATCTAAGACCAGCTGTGAATAGCTAGAGTTTTACTTGTAAATTTGTAACTTATATGTCATTGTGAAAAATGTAGGATTTTTTCAAAAAATACAAGGTGAGTGAACCTCTCTTTTTTCTCGCAGTTATCTAGTTCACAAACTTCGAAATTTGGAAATGTTACGTGTTATTCACTTAACTCTATCCTTGGTCTCAATCAGTGACAAATGAGTATATTGATATTTTTCCAGTTTTCCCGTGATAAGCGCTCAAAGTAGTGCTTTAAGATAGGCTTTTGGGTGTGAGGCGAAGTTATCGTTTCTGAGTGTGAGGACTCCTCACTGAGGAGGTTAACAAAAGAATATTTTTTACGAAATAATATTTTCTAGATTTTCATATTTTGATAAAATAAATCAGACTAATAAAAAACACTAATTTGGGACATTTTCGAAATTTGAATTTAATTTTGATATTAAAAGTTACAAATATTATTTTGCAAATTTTTGCGTATTTATGAAAATAAGTGTTGAATCTCACAATTGATGGACAAAAATCTAAAAGTAAGCAGTAGTTTATATAATTTGAATACAATTTTTGATATTGTATAAATGAACAAGAAAATTTAGAATTCGATTTAAAGTTCAGATGGTATTTTGTGATCAAAGATACAAATACCCAAAGTAAAAGTGTCGGAAAACAAAGTCGGAAGTGAGAGTCGGAGAATATATATACTAAACAAAAAAGTCAAACTCAAAAATTCAGAAGTAGACTGGAAATCCTATAGTTTCAAACAAACAATCAAAAAGAATCAAAAAATCCAAAAATTTACGACTCCGAAAAGTGCTTCTGATGCTGCTTTGCCGACTTCTGCCATTTCTTGCTTATCTTCACAATCCCCTTATAACATCTCCTGCCTATATCCGTGCTAAATTAACAACAAACATTTTTTGTGCTCAATTCAATTTTTAAGATTTCAGAAAATTTCAAAAATTAAAGAAAATTTGAGGAAAACTTCAAAAAAGTTTTTTCAAAAGTTTTCAGAAAATTTTTTCTTCTACATATAAAATTAGGAGCACCGCTAAAAATTGTTGGTCAAATACGTACACATAAAATTGTTTTGTTTATTTNATTACCAAAATAAGTATGTGGGTTAATAGCTGACAACTTTGAAAAATGTTCTTGTACTGAACGTTATATTTTTTCAAGGCCTACAATTTTAACATTTTTAAAAAGCAACAAATTTTATTGTCGTTTCTACCTTAACCCACCTACCTTAACCCACGCATTTTTAGATCAGTAAATTTTAAAAAAAATAATTAGTACTGTACTACAATCTGAGACGACAACATAGCAACTCGGTGCCAATTGCGCCTTTTTTTTCGATAATTTTAAAACTTTTATTCAAGATTTCAAAGTACAATTCAATTATTTGCAATTAGTCACAAGCTATTTGCCAAGTGACCTAAAAAGGTTAGTTTACACAGAATTGCATATTTGGCAGCTCAACCTGAAGATCTAGAAAAAACCCCAGATTAGTTTTAGGCCAACCCAGGGAAATTCTAGTACTACAATCTGAGACGACAACATAGCAACTCGGTGCCAATTGCGCCTTTAAACCCGTTTTTCGACTCTTGAACAAATTTGTGAGCATTGAATGGTTTTCATTGTTAGGCAAATAGAGTGTTGCGAAGGGTCGATGTTATTTCGTCGTCTAGATGGGCACAATTGTCAAGTATTGATTTTGCGACAAGAATTTAGTACAATGGTATTATGACAATACCCTTCTTCCGCTGGTTCATTCTAATAGCATAAGCCCGGATCGGGCTGCCCGGTATCATAATAAATTTAATTTGTCATCCGGTGCGTTTTTTGTAGACTTGATTTTTATTCATTACCAGAAAGTTTATTTTATCTTACAAGAAGGAGGTGTCCTTCAGATTCGCCTTTACTTATGACCCTTATTTCCGAAGCCGTTATAGGTCAAACGCAAACGTGAATCTAAAGGACAGGATATCCTTTTCTTCAATATTTTTATATGGATCTCCACCCCGTGGGCGGTAACTGTAAGTTTCAGCCAATCAGTCGATTGGATCAATCCCGTCTAATTAAGCAATATTTGAATTATGTTTCTCGTCTGTATTTTGGGTAGAGATCCATGTTAATCATAAAAAATTCTTAGATAAAAAGTGTGGAAGATTATTGAGATTTTTTTCTCATTTAACACTTTTTATTATTTAAAATATTTGAGCTGGAAACTTTATGAAATAACTGTTTTAAGATTACAATAATGTATATTTCTGGCGACATTTTGTAATTTATATATTTGTCTGAAAGTCTACTACTAAAATAATTAACGGTATTCACGGTCTGACAATTAAGTCTTAGTTACTAAGACGATTTTATAGTGTCAAAAGTAAGTAATTTAAATATTTTGGCACCTTAATATGGCCATTGTATCTTAAATAATTGATGATTTCGAGTTCATCATTCGGAGAGACTTCTCATAAAAAAGAACAAAATATTATTTTTGATTTTCGTACATTTTTGAAGGATTAAGCTTTTGTCTGATTAAAATTTGATTGGAGTTCATCTAAGAACTGTTAAACAATGAAATTAATTGTAAATATGAAATAAGTACTCAGGGACCACCCCCGCTGTTATAATAATAATATAAAATTTGTAATGCTTGACTTTCAGACCCTCAGCTCAACTAATAAAATATTGTTAAGAAAAATAGGAATATAATTTACTGAGAATAAGAAAAGTGAGTGTTTGAAAAAAATTATTAAGGTATTCCGGTTTTGTTAAAGGTGATTTTAATTTTCAAAGGTTCGTTTTTAAAACGTACAATTACATGGGGAAAATATCGTAAACGAAATGTGAAAATCCTTAAAAACCAAAGTGGTTTAGAGTAAATCGTCTAATCAGCGACCAGTGATTACTGTGTAACTTTGAAAACAATGAACAGAGACGTTTTTTCGAATTACCTGGTAAATTTCAGTTTTTTGTCTGAAAAAATACAAAAAAAATTTTCAGACATTTATCGCTAAAATTTATGATAATTTTAAAAACGAACAAAGTAAAAAAGCTACCAAGAGAACCAAATGTATTTTTAAACCCCCAAAAAAAAAGAACTTCTAATTTTGAACACTTGTAAAATTTGAAAACGTTACTTTTTTTAAACCAAAATATTAAATGCATTAAAAAATTAAAATTGTTGCGTACAAAATATTTTATTGATTTTTTCTTTTAATGTTAAATTTTTTTTTTAATTTTTTCAAATGATGTAAGTTTTTTTTACGAAGTTATCATTTGCTCTCTTCAAAAATGTAGTAAATTATTTTGCTAGAATTTTCTGTGAAATTTTGTGGACTGCTAAATTTAATGGTCGCGAACAATAGTTATTATCTTTTACAGGATTGCTATAAAAGTTGATGAATAAGTGATCATTTGCGATTACAATCCCATTTTTCATATTTATAAAGATCCTATAAATATTCGATCTCTTGATCTCAAAAAAGTGAGGAACAATACCAAATCATTAACCATACTTACCATACTAGAAGCTGTCAGCGCTATTGGTTTTAGAGAAAATTAAACGAAATCGTATTTACATTTAAAAAAAGTCAAACAATCCGCGATAAAAAACTAATTTTAATATTTTTAAAAGTGATTAATTAAGAACAGAGTATATCAAGATCTAGGGTGAAATAGAGACGGTATTGCAGATCAAACTGACACAAATTAACATACAATGTGCTTTATGTTACAAACATTATTTTAAGATAGGAACGGCAAAAATCGACTGGCTCAGATTTTATTTAATTTCAGAGCACTTTCAGTTTCTGTGCTGATCCACTGATTCACTTTATTCCCCAAAATATTACAATTTCGATAAGTATTTTGATTAAGTTTTGACTTATTATGGCATAACTTTTGATTAATTACATTGTGAAGATGACAAATATTGCAAGTTGGACAAATGTTACGTGTTCAAACTTTTGTGCGTCCACAAACGAACACAATTAAATTTTGTGAGTACTAATATCAGCAAGTAAACCTGCTGTAGGTCAGATACTTGTGCGTCGAAACTGTGAGCTAGTATCACATGAAAGTGTACGGATTTGGATGCCAAATTATGAATTCCAACTTTCTTTTGAAAGCAAAATTTCGATCAAAACTGTCTTATGATTTTTGTAAACAACGGCTGAAGTTGAGTCGATATATCTTAAAATGGGATCCCTAGGCCCTTACTTTCGCATCGCGTTTGAACTTATTATCGAAGCTCTGATTGGTGAGCTTCGTGATATCCGGTGCTCTCATATGTCAAACCCGAGTCAAACGCGAACGCGAAAATAGAAGCCTAGTGATACCAATCTTTGATATCGGCTCTCGTGACTAACAGAACCAATCTTCGCGATAATTTGAAACTTAACAGTAATCTGATACAATCCCACCTACTCTGACACCTACGCTTTTAAAAAGCTTATTAAAAAGACACGCAGTTTGTACCTTACTCCTTCATTTTTATCATTTTTTATTATTTTTTGTGTCAGGCTCCAAAGAAGCCTCACACATAATGCATTTATTGTCCTTTACTCGGAATTTTGCTTTTTGCGGCCAAAAAAAGAAGAAAAATTATTGATTTATTTATGATTAAATTGAAAGTGCGCTAGTTTGTTTTTCTTTTGACGCTACCGAGTTAAAAATTGCACCCAAAATTCTTAAAGTGTTTGTATTTACCGAAAAATAAATTTTGAAGCATTTTTTCTGGTTTCTAAATTTGTCAAAAATTTAGGCTCAAAATGAAAGTTGACATGGCCCCCAAGAGACGCCCAATCAAAAATTAAAAAAACTCTTTAATGGATTGTCAAACAGGCTTGTGCTTTCAGATGCAGTATGAGCCGAAACTGTATCTTCTAAACTGGTGGGGAGATACCTTTTGCCTGAGCCTCCCAAACTGACCATTTCAAACAATTTGGCTAAAATAAAAATTTGACATGGCCCCCAAGAGACGCCGAATCAAAATTTTCAAGAAAAAACTCTCTTTATGCATTGTAAAGCAAGTCTGGATTTCAGATGCAGTATGAGTCGAAACCTATATCTCTCAAACTGTTGGAGGAGATTACTTTTTGTCTGAGCCTCCCAAACTGATCATTTCAAATTTTATTTTTAGTTTTTTTGCTTTTGTCCGCCGAAAGCAAAATTTTAAAACAAAAGCAATTAAGCATTATTTGCTTCTCCGGAGCATCACACAAAAAAAAATAAAAAATGATGAAAATTGAAGGAGTAGGTACGAACTGCGTGTCTTTTTAACTCCTACAATCCGGACAACTCTGGACTCACAGTCTTTTCACGGTCACGCGTGACCGTGGTGTTTAAATCAAGCGTATAACCTTCGTTTCATTATCAACATATATGTTTCACTTGATCATATGGTAATCTGATAATTTCCTATAATCGTATCAAACAAAATGTAAAAAAGTAATTTAAAGGCATCAAATGGTGATAAAGAAAATATAAAAATCTCTCTTTTTAGCACGATTCACACAATTAAGGGCATAATTGATAAGCATTGAGGCTAAATTTGACATTTTAAAATTTGCAGTGTTAAACCGGCACCGATTTTGGTGCTGAAACTGCAAAAAATTGCATGTTTTGATTAAAATTTTTACAAAATCAGCTCCTTAAAAATTAAAAAGAACTATTTTTTATGACAAGGTTCAAGGCCGATTTCAAGTTCATCGTAGAAGCTTGTAAGTACCCTCAAAGAATCGGAGAGGTGATTTCTGATAAAAATATTAGCCACTATGGGTGATTATGTACTGAACGTTTACTAGAGAGCAAAAAAATAGTCAAATTTCTGAGATTCACAAGAAGATTGTTGCTCTTGGCGACCTTTCAGTACATAATTGACCCATAGTTGCTATATTTCATCAGAAAGTCGACTCTTCCGATTCTTTGAGGGTACTTATAAGTCTCAACGATGAACTTTGAAGTTATTGGTAATTTGATATACGGTAAACAATATACGGTATTTTTGAAAAAAGTACTCCAATCAGGCAAAAAACTTCAAACGTTTTTTCTCATTACGGTACAGTCCGAATGAATTCACGTGACGAAATAATTCAAAAAAAGGTCTGAAATATGTCATATATTTATCCTTATTTTCTTGAAAAAATAAGATCACGTGACCTATTTGGAAGAAACATTATGTTCAAAACTTTTAAATTAGGTGTTTATTACCCAACAAAATTTTTCGCTAAATCTGACTACTATTTATGTACTTGACTCAAAACCTTATTTCTTGATTTAAAGGTCACGTGTCGTTTTTGGTCTTTTGTGTAATAGAGAAAAAGTCTTAAAAACTTTTTAAAGAACCACTTCACTTGTTTCAAAAATTATTTAAGTAATTTGTGAAAAAAACAGTACTATTTTGGCCAACCTTATTCCTTTGAAATATTACGGTCACGTGATCATTTTCAGGCTATAATGTGTAATTGGAAAAAAGTCTTAGGAATTTTTTTTTGTTTTTCTGCTCCAAGTCTTTTTTTGATGGTTTAAATTTTTTTGCAAAAAATAAGTACTGTAATACAGTAAAAATTTGAAAAAAAAAAAAACGCCACAAACGTCAATTATTTAAATAGTCGTCGATTACTTTGTAAATATTTCATTATTAATGATTAAGGGTTCTAAATTGCGATTAACGGGTCACGGTCACGGCGTGACCGTAAAAAGACTGTGGGAGTTAGAAGCTTTTTAAAAGGCTATATGTCGGCGTAGGTGGGATTGTATCAGATCACTGTTAAGTTTAAAATTACCGCGAAGGTTGGTTTCTGTAGTTACAAATGTTTTTGGAATATCACTTTTGCTAGTTTGGGAGGAAATGGCTTCGGAAGAGGCTCAAATTTGCGACACCCACTCCCTTAAGCTCACAAGTGTTCAAAAATCGTTTTTCGTATTAGAAAATTAACTACACGGTGGCCTGGCATGTGACGCGTCATGACGTGGGTTCATTTTAGCAGCACAGGTTTTGCAAACAAATTATCAGTCATAATGTTTATAGAAATTTTACAATAAATAGGTCATTGCAAATTTGAAAGTTAAAATATTTGACCTAACACACAGCGTATTACACGCTTTAACATATTTTTCTACTTCTGATAAAAAATGAACTCATTTTCACGATAACAACTAAAAAAATTATCAAAAAAATAATTTTTTTGGAGAATTTCTCGAGGATTTTAAAGTTATTTTGCTACATTATAATTTCAATTTAGATTTTAGTCGAGATTAATTCGTTGAAAGTTAAAATATTCTCCGGTCCGAACCCTAAGCATAGGCTATGCGCTCCCTATGCATAGCCCATACAGACATCTGTTTTCGAATATGATTAATTTATTGTAAAAGCTTGCCGTGTTTTAAGCGTTGTAAATATCTTTATAAAATCATTATTTAACAAAATTTGGAAAGAATGATTGATCTAAGCTAAAGCTATCATCCTACAGCGATGAAACTCATACTGTATTTTTACAAATGCTCAATTAATTCCCACGGCTTTCATTCGAAAAATAAGATACAATAATTCAAATTCATTTTAGACTGATATTTATTGATACGGATGGCAGAAGCGAAAATCGGTCATAAACAAGCACAGGTATTTAAACTATTAAAACAAAACGAAATATGTCGAAATAAATCAGACTTAAGAAACATACTCCTATAATTATGAGATCTTAGTTTTAACGCGTTTCAAAATGGTAGTTAAATTAAAAACTGTCGGATTTAACAATTAGTTCGGAATTTATGTGATATGCTACACAATAATAATATATAATTTGCGCTGAAATCTTAAGGGGGTCGGTGCTATTTGACAGATACCGTATCTGAGATACGCATATGGGCTCTTGATAAAAAACTTTTCACTGGGTTTAGATATTCCCGTCAATATAGCATCAAAGTAATGTTTCATACTCCAGGCAACTTTTGTTATTACAAAATTTTCGTATCATTGCGTTTTTAGAAAATTTTGAATTCGAATTTAACTTTTCGAATTCGTCAAATTTTGAGAAATTTTTGAAAAAAGTTCCGAACATTGTTTAAAAATGCCTTATTTTTTGTTCAAATTTTTTTTTCATTATTTGTTTCAAATCAACGAAAACACTCTTTCAAATGCCCTTTTTAACTCTTCGCGAAAATGACCACATATTTTTTATATGCTCTTTGAAAAATAATATAACATGGTTTTGTGATTTTTGGTCAAAAATATTTTTAAAATTTTCCTCATTTCTTGTTCAAAAATTTTTAAACTTATTTTTCTGAAATCACCGGCTAAAAATATTGCTAATACCATCTTTTACTTTTTTAAAATATTTCCTCGTTTTGTTTCTTCGCTCTTGATACGCTCTTGTTTCACTCAAACTTGCCAAATTTTTAAGCCGTCCCGAACACTAAATTCAATTTATTTCATTCATCTCATGAAAAACAATATTTCTTACGATGTGCCAAAATTTCGGTTTTTTTTCGAATTTTTTTGAAATTTTAAAATTCGATTTTGACGTAGAAATAGTATGAAACCAAATATAATATATTGAATTCAGTGGTCGGGACCGTTTGTTCCGGTTACTAATTAATAAAAACAAAAAATTTTTGTACCTCAATTTTGACGCCTTCAACCTAAATCTCCCGTTTTTTGAATGTAGAAAAATAGGATTAAACAAAGTTAGCTCAAAGGTAGCACCTTACATTTTTAAAACATTTTATAGAAAAATTCGTGAAATGGCTAATTTTCCTCCATGCTGAATGAGTAACGAAACTGAAAAAGTGGTTAATCTGGTCAATAGCACCGGCACATTTACCCTGGCTTAAACCTGCTGCGATTAGAATAACTTATCAGAATGTTTTATTTACTCTATTGTCTATGCCGAGAGAAATAAGCAATTCAAAAAGTCCATTTTACCTATAGAACCCCTAAGGATTATACAATAAATCATTATCCGGTTAGCTTATTGATACATTCATTTAATTTGGACAATAGCTAAGGGGGTACTGGTCGCTGAAATTGACTTTTCCGGTGAGAACATCCTAAACAAGAAACTATGGGACAATTAGATTAGGCATGTTGTAGATTACACTTATCTGTCAAAACCTTAGTTCAATGACTTTTTGTTCCGATCAACTCTGAAATACGTACCAGTACAAGTGTCCCTCGACCAAATTTTCAAATCTATCTCCTCCCAGGGTAATTTAGAAAGCAACTCAATTATTTCATAATTGACTTTGCTTTCTAAATAACCCTGGAGGAGATAGATTTTCATGTCAACATATCCGTATGACTTATAAACCTAGGTCTCTAGAAGCGTTTTTTTTTTCAAAAATCACTTCAGTTTTCTAGAAATCGCAGAAAACTACCATTTTTGCGATTTTAGCATTTTCACCAAAAATCTATCTCCTCCTAGTTTATATTTTGGAATCCACTCGAATTCGAGCAAACACTAGCACAGAAAAAATTGAAACTCCTCTGTAAGCGTTTTTTTCAAACTTCTAGCCTAATCAAAATATAAATTTTTGAAGTTCACGTGAAAAATTTCCGAAAAAAATGTGCTTCGATTTTTTTCGAAAAGTAGTATCAAAAGATGGCCACGAAAACACTGATTAGAAAGTTGGCTAACGTCAATGTGAAATTTACAAGTTTTAGTGGTTAAATTAAAGCAAACGTATTTTTGAACTTCATTTAAAAAAAATAACTTAGAAAAAAATCGAAAAAACACAAAAAATTTCGAAAATTTTTTTTGATAATTTTGTCGGTAGTACACTTGGTTATCATCCCAAACTCAATTTGGACCATTTTCATGTTTATTAATCTTTGGTATTTTTGTTCGGATTAAAATAATATTATGGATCATATAATGGGTCATATGATGGATCATACACTATGTTTCATATCATAAGATCATCCCATACGATCATATCAAAGGATCACAATTAAGGATCATATCATTGAGCATATTAACTTCAGACGGGCATATTTTTCTATATATCCTAATTTAACTAAAATTTACTCAAAATATCGCCCACACGCTGTAGCTACAACTGTTAAGGTTGAGTTATACATCGATATAATTCGTGTCTGCGAGATTTTGAGTAATTTTCGGTTTAATCAGTGTATATCTCCTATTCACACTTTCCGGAATATCCCGGCCCAACTACTTAAAACACACTACATTTACTATACAGGGCCGGGATATTCCGGAAAGTGTGAATAGGGGATATAATACGATAAATGTGTTCACGACTAAAAATAAGACATTCATTATCGGCTTGAGATAGGAAAAATATTAGGTTAAACAGAGCGGGCCGTCAGTGTGTGTTTTTCCGATACAATTCTAGGTCAAAGGAGACGAATCATTTTACATTTCATAAATTTGATTACGAAAATTAGGGATTTCAGTTAGTTAAAGTAAGTAGTAAATTTACAAAAGATTAATCAGATTATACAAGATTATACAATTATTATACAATTTTTGATACTTATATAATATTTTCTTTTTTTCCTATTATTAATATTTAACATTCCACTCAAGTTTTCTTCGCTACTCGAAACTAAAGTTTTTCATCAAATTATCGATTTTGTAAACAAAACCTTGTTTTTTGTGTCACCTAAAATGTCTTCATACCAGTTTTTGTGTCTTCGTCACTTGAAACTCACGCGGTTTATATTACTATTCTGCATATAATGAACGTAGTAAGCATTCTTTTATACAATCGAAGATGATGCTCGTTCCAATATTTTTTAATTTCGTCTTTGACTGCTGACGCGGTTGGTCGTTCACAAGTATTAAATAACTATGGTTAACAAATTCAAAATCAATGAAATTAAGTCCAAATTTAATTATTATTACCCGTAAATGTATTTCAGAATATGGAAACGCTGAATATAGCTGGAATGCCTTGTGCGTCATGCGAATTTTGCAATCGATTTTTCCGCATCCAAGATTTGGCAAATCATCGACGATCTCATTTTGTTAAATCGCCATTATCGGAAATGCCTACTTTGCCTATGCAAAAAGTAAGCCCACCCCAAACCAAGGAAACAGTCTCATTTGGGCCATCTCCTGGTTCTCCATTTTCACCATCTGTTCTCGAAATGGCTCGAAATTTCAAGTTTCAAAATTCGCCTCCTCCAGGAATTTCCGGAGACATGCCTAGGCCATCAATGATGAACATTAACCATTCAAATAACCAGCCCTCTGTGCGTAAACGAGGTCGACCTCGCAAAAATCCAGACGAACCTCGCAAAAAGCGTGGTGCAATCGAATATGACCCTAATGGGGACTCTTGCACGAGGATATTGATGGAATATCGCAAGAGTCTGATTCGCCGCGCTACTTTACAGCATCAACAAAACTCTTTACAGCCACCACCGATTGTCAAAAACCAACCAGTCATTCAACCTCTTAACCAGCAACCACCACGACCAGCCCAAGCAAATCATGCAAAGGCCTATACAAATCAGAAAAATCCGCCAGAAAGAAGCGACATGAGCCAAGAGAGCATTCATCGATACCATAACTTTGATTACAATAGTAATATTGCGTAAGAATATTTTTTTGGGTGTCGACACTAATATCCAGAAAAAAATGCAACCGATAGCTCATTTATTTATAAAAATTGCCACCACTTTAATTATTGCAACTTTTTAGGTGTACACAAATATATGCCTCGAACAAGTGCTTTTGCTTTTAATAAATTTTAATTAATATCGTCGATATATTTTTTTCATCTTTTAAATACTTTATTGGGAGGTTATTATTGGCCTTGATGGGTTATTGTGGCCTACAGGCGGGGCCTGACAAGCTTGATACAGTCTATTTTTACTTTGAGAACATAGCCAAACCAGTGTGCTAGTGAAAAAAATATTTTTGACTCTATATTATAGAGTCTATAATACTTTTATGAATTAGTTCTCATTTTATTAGTAATCGACTACAAGGGGGCCAATTTCGGCGATATTATATCGCCGAAAAAACAAACGCAATTTTACGGTTTTTCAGCTTAATTACTGAAAGTGCCAATAACGCCGAAGAAGCCAATTTCGCCAAAATTGCATTGGCTTTTTGTGGTTTTTATAACAAATTACGCTACATGTGTATTACTTCAAATTTCAAGCTTGAATGTTCGAAATTTACTTTTTTAAATTTTTCATGTGATTGCGTTCGGTGTTTTACGTTAGTCTGAATATTTTGATATTTTACTTTATTTCGATCTATTTTAAAACTTCTTATAAAATTGAAAAAACTTATTTTTTGTAAAAACTTTCGGCAAAATTGGCCCCCACCTGTATAATGTTCATGCATGCAGTTCATTTTCAAATATTGAACTAAATATTTTTTTATATTGTTTTTGATACATAATTATTATATAAATTCTGTTTAACGATAATATTATTTTTGACGTTTCGGCAGAAACGCAATTTACTGTGTGAAGATATCGAAAATTGTTTAAATTTCAGCTTTCCTCGAAAGAAGTCGAATTTTTAAAATGCGAAATATAAGAGGTTGTCTGAAAGTTCTATAGAATGCGAACAACAACACAATAAATCCCAAGGAAACACTTTAATGTGGAAATATACGGGGATGACTTATTTTTAAATATAATACCCTTATAAAACTTTAAGAAATACGCTGAAACTACTTTAGAAATAATCCAAATTTAAATATTTTTGTTAAACATTGTGAGAAAAACCATGGAGGCACATCGCCTTGTGAAATGCTCAGTTCACTTTAAATCATCTTAAAATGGTAGAAAAAATGATTGCGTACACTTTTCTTTCAAATGCATCATAATAATCGGTGATACAGACCAAAAAATAACTTTAAATTTTGTTTTCGCTCATAAGTTTAAATTTTATGGCGAGTTGATTAAAGGGCCATTTTTTGCCGAAGTCTCACAGTGAGACTCTCACTTCTGATGAAATAATTTTCGAATTGAAAATGTAATAAAAAATTGAATTGAGCCAGGTTTTAGGAAAGTCTTCCGAGTTCATTTTGCGAAAAAAGGTTAACATTCTTAGAATTTCTGGGCAAAAATTATAAGTGAAATTTCGATATTGGTCAGGCAAAAATGATATGCTTTTAAAAAATATTTAATTTATGAGTGGTATTCTGATACCATATTTTCTTTTATATAGTAATATAGTAATAATCATCAATTAATTATATTAATTCGAGAAAAAAAAAACTATTTTTACTTTAAGGGGGTTCTGAATGTGAATTGCTGTAATTGCTGGGTATTTGTAACCACTTTTCAACAGTCTGTAACTTGTGATTAAAATGATGAAACATAAAAATGAAAAACATATATTGTTCTGTAAACACTTTTCATGATTATTATTAACCCAAAAAATTTTCTCATTAGTAACAAATTCGTAAATCGTATTACGAAAACGAGTTTTTAAAAATGCACAATTTTTGCCCAGCAGTCGCAAAAACTCGAGCCAGGTTAATATACGAAATTGTTGAAACTTTCAAATATAAACACGGGAAACATATACAAGTCGAACCAAACTAATAGTTAAAAAGAATAATTAGTATTTAGCGTTTCAGGTGAATCTCGTAAAAAATGAAAAAAAAAGAAAAAGACTTTCGTAAACAGTGCAAAAATCTCTCTTAATATTAAGCGAAATCAAATGCCTTACAAATCTCATAGTTATGGAAATTTGTGTCCAAATTGCATTGATTGTAAATTGATCAAACAAAGAATGCGGCGCACTGCGCTACTTTCTTTGATAAGTCAAAGGTATTTCTCCTGCCAACTTTATTCGGAGAGGTCAATCTTGTTTGGCATCTCATATTAATTTAAAGACGAAATTGATAAATGATTTTTTAAAAAAATAGGTCCATAATTTCGGATAGAGATCTAAAAAATAACATTACGGGAGCGAAATAGAAGCATTTAAATTAGTTTGCATATCGATTCCTAGCCCCGATTTACCCTGGGTTCGATATTTTGTTTGTTAATTTGTGCAAAAGATAGAGAAATATTGACTTGTGCAAGCAAATTTAACCATTGCGACCCTCTTAAAAAGTGATTTTTCATGAATATTTCGTTACTTTTTAAAAAATATCTTCTGATTTCAAAACAGATATACGTTGCGTGGTCTATCATTAAAATCGACCTATAAAAGTACTAGGTGGATTGTTCTGAAAATTCTTGAGGGCAAATAAATTATCAAATTGAAAAAAATCAGACAAAAGAATTAAGTAAAACAGACCACTGCGCGGTTATTGAGATAAAGATATATTTCCTGGAACCAACCATGAGGTAGTACACTGATGAGTGTATCACGTTGTTTTATTGACCTTGTTGTTCAAACTTTTTTTCTAGTCATTAAATTTCTAGAATTTGAAATTTTTCGTGCGAAAATTTAACTCTCCAACTTGATCATAAAATAAGATTGACCTTATAAGAGTTTTCTGTAAACAGCGTTCAAAGTAGAACCTTCTGAAAGGCTCTGATGTCTCCGCGGAACTTTTTTATCCCAAAGGTTAACCAACATAAGTTTGACGTACATAATGAGCTTCGATGCAAAAACATGTTAACTATTTTTTTTGTTATCAATTTACTATTATTTTTGTTAAAATATACGCTATTCTAAATTAAAATTGTGACGTTTGAGTCAAACGGTTTGACTATAAGTGATATAATATTTTCAAAAGTTATTCCTGTAAAAATAATAATGAGGCGATTATGTGGTAGCACTTAGTGGTACGTACTTAGATTTTTCAAATGTTTCATGCATCTTTATTGCATTTGTAACTAGTTAAGGGTCACGATAAAGTAAAAAAAATTAATCGGGCGTCACGGGCATATTTTCTGCCTTATTTGTTAGGTCCACAATAATTTTCAAGAAATGTAACTTTTACTTTTCTTTTTAAATTACTAACTTGCATTTATTTTAATGTCTACTCTGTAGACCCTCATACAGAGTCAAAAAAGCAAAAATTAAAAAAGAGAACGTGGCAAATAATATAAAAAGTTATTTATTTGATTTTATATATAAATGTAATTTTATAAGTAAAGTTTATAAATAACTCCATATTTCGTATTTTATGAAAGTAAATTCTTGGGCAAATCTTTTTTCTTCGTCAAGCCTATCATCTTCAAGGGAGGGGGCTGTCGCTGATTGGGCCTCCTTCAAAGTCATTTCCAGCCAAAATCTAAGCAGCAAGGTGATATTCCAAAAACAATTTGTCAAACTCACCAGAACCCAAACTTCGCGGTAATTAAAAACTTAACGTAATCTGATACAATCCCACCTACGCTTTAAAAAGCCTCTTAAAAAGAAAAGACAACGCAGTTGTGCTAACTCTTTCAAATTTTCAATCATTTTTATTAATTTTGTTTGTGTCAGGCTCCGGAGAGAGCCTTACAAATAATGCAAAAGCGTTTTTGTTTTTGAAATTTTGCTTTCAGGCGCCCAAAAGTCAAAAAAACGGAAAACAAAAATTATTGAATTTAATTTATGAATTTAAATTGAAAAGTGCGCGTATTTGTTTTCTTTTGACTTCTACCGCAGTTAAAAAATAAGCACAAAAAATCCGCTAAAAGTGTTTTTGTATTTACGGAAAAAATTATTTTTGAAAGCATTTTTTGTCTGGTATTCTAAATTGTACCAAAAACATTAAGGCTCCGAAAAATGAAAAGTTGAAACCGTGGCCTCAGAGAGACGCCAAATAAAATTTCAAAAAAAAACTCTCGGTAATCATAGCTCTTGTTAAAACAAGGCTTTGCTTTCAGATGCAGTACATGGCCGAAAGTGTATCTTCTAAAACTGTGGTCGGAGCTAGCTTTTTGGCTGAAGCCTCCCAACTGACCATTTCGACACAATTTTGGCTAAAAATGAAAAATTTTGACATGGCCCCCAAGGCAGACGGCGAAGCAAAATTTCAAAAAACGCTCAAATGAATTGTTAAACAAGTCCTGTGCTCTGATGCAGTATAGACGTCGAAAACCTATTCTCAAACTGGTGGAGGAGATAATTTTGTCTGAGGCCTCCCAAAACTGATCATTTCAAAATTTTAATTTATACGTTTTTTTGCGTTTTTGTCGCTGAAAGCCAAATTTAAAACAAAAAGCGCTTTTTGCATTATGTTGGTAAGGCTTTCTCTCGGAAGCCTGACAACAAAAAAATAGATAGAAATGACTGAAATATGGAAGGAGTAGCACTAAACTGCGTGGTCATTATTTAGGAGCTTTTAAAATGCGTAGGTGGTCGGGCGTAGGGTGGGATTGTAACAGATCACTGTAAGATTTAAAAAGTTACCGCCGAGGGTTTGGTTGTATAGTTTACATAATCGTTTTTTGGAATAGTCACCTTTGGGCTAGTTTGCTAGAAAATGAACCTCTGGAAAGAGGCCAAAATCAGCAGACACCCCAACGCCCTTAAGGAGGTAGCAGCGATGTTGGCAGACTGGCCAGTCACATTCACTTCCAGAAAAATCACATTAGTTCGGTTATTTATTTTTTTGTGCTTATTATCGGGTAAGCTGAACGCAAATAAATGTGTGATCAGCCTTATTGAAATATTATCTATTTAAGGAAAAAATTTGATTTGAGAACTTTTTATTTTTGAATTCGGGTAAAAATTTTCTCAAAAAAATCCAAAACATATTAAAATTTCACGGAATTTTTCAACCAACAAACTTTTCGTTTTTTTTTATCTGAAATCATGGTCGAATAAAAAACGAAAAAAATGGCCATTTTAACTTTTTTTTCATGCCATGTATTAGCCAATATTTTCTGACTGGGCCTGTTTAAACAAATCAATAACAATGTTCATTTTGTTCATTTTTTGTCGACTT